>JACEEZ010011353.1:97500-132500 GCA_016584305.1 Chionoecetes opilio
CCCTTTTTTTCCTAACAGTTTTTTTTCCCCTTTTTCCGGGGCCCCAGCAAGGTTTTTCCCCCCCTTCCTACCACTTCTTTCACCACGCTCTCCATCGCCTGTTTTATCCGGTCCTTTCATAACCGCGTCATCCCGCCCAGACTTGCCAAACCACTTAATTTTTTTCCTTCTCTTTTTCAGCTCAAGTTAACGTGGCAGGAAAGGACAACAGTTGGTCCTCAGAAGAAGTGGTCGCGGCGAAAGTGGTGAGTTATGTTACTTACGGTTGGACACACTCCTCTCCTCCCCTCTCTCTTCCCCTCTCTCCTCTCTTCTCTCCTCTCTCCCTCTCCTCTCTCTCTCCTCTCTCTCTCCTCTTTGAAATCCCCTAAAGAAAAGAAAAGAAAAAGTTATTTTGGTCGGAAAAACTTCCCCCTGAGTAAACTTTCGACACCATGTGAAAATCAGTTCATCATATTCATATTATTGAACTAAAGTTTTGAGTCGACCCTCCCTGCCTCCCTCCCTGCGAATTACTTTTGATTGTCTCCGCTTGATGACTATATGACTGCGTGTGTGGATTACATAAGCATTTAATCTGAACCTTTTAATCTTGTGAAGTATGACAAATAACAATATCAACCTTTTTTTATCTCTATCCCCCTCTCTCTCTTTTCTCTTTTTCTCTCTCTCTCTCTCTCTCCTCTCTCTCTCTCCTCTTTCTTTTTCTCTCTTCTCCTCTCTCTCTCTCTCTCTCTCTCTCTCACACACAACACACAGTTAGCAATGATTTACAACCCTTATATATATGCTTCGTTTTCTTCCTTTTGTATTCCTTAACTCAAACTTCTGGTGTATCTGCCTTATGATGTAGTGAGCGAGGAACCAGCGGACACATTTAGTCGCCTTAGAGCGCGGCATTATGGCTGATAATTACAAGGCAAGGCGAGGAAGTAGTGAGATTCATGTTTCATTCAATGGTAAGGGCGAGGGTGAGTGTCTTATTTTGGGAGGGAGGGAAAGGCCCGCTGAGGGGGGGAGCATTTATTTAGGGGAAGGAAGGAAAAAAAGGGAAAGGGGGAAAAAGGAAGAAAGAAGGGAAGGGGAAACAGAAGGAAAAAAAGGAGGAGGGAAAAAGGAAGAAAGAAGGGAAAGGGGAACAGGAAGGGAAAGAAGGGAAGGAAGGATGGAGGGGAAGGGGAAAAAAAATTTGTGGTTAGGCAGGAGAGAGGAGGGGAGAGGGGGAAAGGGAAAAAGAAGAGAGAGAGAGAGAAAAGAGAGAAAAAGAGAGAGAGGGGAGAGAGAGAGAGAGGAGAAGAGAGAGAGAGAGAGGAGAGAGAGAGAGGGGAGAGGAGAGAGAGAGAGGAGAGAAAAGAGAGGAGAGAGAGAGAGAGAGAGAGAGAGAGAGAGAGAGAGGCCAGGTGAGATATGCAGAGAAAAAGAGAACACTAAGTAAGGCACAAGAAGGAGAGGGGGGGGGGGGACATGGACAGGGCGGAAATGAGGGGAAAGAAAGTGAGAGGTGTAATGTATGAGGGAGGAAATTGTGAGGGGAAAGGAGGAAGAGGAAAGGGGAATAGAGAGGAAAATAAAAAAGTGCAGTCAGATGGATTTAGTTTGGAAATTAATTATTGTATTATGTGATTGTTTTATTATTAATTTTTTTACGTTGGAGCCTATAGCGCCTGTAGGCTGTTATTATTATAGCGCCTGTAGGCTGTTATTTTTCTCGAGGTCTCAGGTGGTTGGCCTGCACATTCTGGAGGGTCGTGATAGTTGGCCCTCGCTTGTTGGTGGCGCAGGCTGGATTTTTATAGTGACACATGTGAAGATTTTCTAAAGATATGGTTTTAAAGATGGTCGAAAGACTTGCTCGCGGTAGGATTCGAACTCTGAACATCAAGCTCACCACTCCAAGACGCTAACCACTCGGCCACCGCCTCCCCAAACGTACGTATGTAGTATGTATGTTGTTTTTATGTATGTACTCACTGCTTAGGTTTCATGTATTTTGTCTACTTATCAATTTTCTGTAATATTTTATTCTCCCCTAACACGAACCAATCACATAGTTACGGCTAAAACAGGAAATAATCTTGAGAGAACCACAAATACATGTTAACCCCTTGAGACCCAGAACGTGATTTCCATTGTAATTTGGGTACCATTAGACAGTTTTTTAGTGAATATAAACAATATTTTATAGATATGACCTGTTTAGTATCCTCGTCGACTAATCAATTTGGTATATTCAGTTACTTTTCGTAGTTTTATGACTCGACAACATACGGTTTTTTATAACAAAGGAAAGATCTGGACGTGAAGGGGTTTTTCTGAGTCCAATCAAATAGTTCCCACCATACGATGAGGGTTTTTTTTTTAACGTTTGAAGGCTTTCCAACGTATCATCTTTGGGTCTCAAGTCACAAATAGGAGTCTTATAATGGCTGGGGACGATAAAGCTAGGGTTCACGTTGCTTTGAGTGGGCGATAACGAGGGCAATAAAGAGGGATTAGATGCCAGGAAACTGCAGGTAGATAAAGGCACGAACCGGGTCCATCGTCGGGTAGGTGGACGTAACAATGGAGGTAGAAACTTGTTACTGATGAGGAAGAGGAATAGATAGTAAGGTTGAAAGTAGAATGAACCCGTGCTTAGTGAAGGAGGAGAAAAGAGGAGGTTAGAAAACGAGTGGTGGATAGGAAAAAGAGGAAGGGGGATAAAGGTAGATGAAGAAAGGGAACAAAAGGGGCAAAAAGATACTAAAAGAAATGCCTTGAAGCAGTTAGTGAAAAAAAAAAGGGGGGGGGGTAAGCTAGAGGATGGGTGAATAACAAACAAGGTAGTGGTAGTGGACAATAGAAGAGGATGAATAGGCCTTGAAGATCGTGTAGTGAAGAAGAAAATGAGCTCGAATATAAAGAGAACATTTTATAACAAACGAGGTGGGAGATGAAGTAAAGGTATACAGGAAGGAACAGGTAATTAGCGAGGTTTTTATTCCCCTTTTTTCTGCCCTTTGCCAGTCCTAGGGTGAAAAAAAATGTAATATGAGGTCATGAAAAATAAGCAGTAATGGAGGACAGGTAGAGAGTAAGGGGAGTAGAGGGGAGTAACAGTAAGAGTAAGGGGAGTAACAGTAAGAGTAAGGGGAGTAACAGTAAGAGTAAGGGATAAGAGTAGGTAAGGGGAGTAACAGTAAGAGTAAGGGGAGTAAGAGTAAGAGTAAGGGGAGTAAGAGTAAGAGTAAGGGGAGTAACAGTAAGAGTAAGGGGAGTAACAGTAAGAGTAAGGGGAGTAACAGTAAGAGTAAGGGGAGTAACAGTAAGGGTAAGGGGAGTAACAGTAAGAGTAAGGGGAGTAACAGTAAGAGTAAGGGGAGTAACAGTAAGAGTAAGGGGAGTAACAGTAAGAGTAAGGGGAGTAACAGTAAGAGTAAGGGGAGTAACAGTAAGAGTAAGGGGGAAGGGGAAGGGGAGTAAACCCCGTAAGGTAAAGGGGATAAAAGAAGGGTAAGGGGAGTAACAGTAAGAGTAAGGGGAGTAACAGTAAGAGTAAGGGGAGTAACAGTAAGAGTAAGGGGAGAAAGAAGGGAAAAAGTAAAGTAAGGGAAGGGGAAAAAAGTAAGGTAAGGGGAGAACAAAAGTAAGGGGGGAAGGGAAAAGTAAAGAACAGTAAAAGTAAGGGAGTAAAAGTAAGAGTAAGGGGAGAAAATAAGAGTAAGGGAGAAAAAGTAAGAGTAAGGGGAGTAAAGTAAGAGTAAAGGGGGAGTCAGTTTAAAAGTAAGGGGAGTAACAGAAAAGTAAGGGGAAGAAAAGTAAGGTAAGGGGAGTAACAGTAAGAGAAGGGGTAGTAACGTAAGAGTAAGGGGAGTAACAGTAAGAGTAAGGGGAAATAAAAAGTAAGATAAGGGGAGTAACAGTAAGAGAAGGGAAATAAAATAAGGAAAGGGGGGTAAAAAGTAAGGGTAAGGGAGAACAGTAAGAGTAAGGGGAGTAACAGTAAGAGTAAGGGGAGTAACAGTAAGGTAAGGGAGTAACAGTAAGATAAGGGGAGTAAAAGAAGAGTAAGGGGGTAAAGTAGGGGGTAAGGGGGTTTAGGTAATAAGGTAAGGGGGAGCATGGGTAAATTTCCAGGTTGGTTAAAATGGACAAGGCCAATTAAAGGGAAAAAAAAAGTGAAAACAAAAATAACGAGAAGGTCTTACGTGAAAAATAAGCACCAATGGAACACAAAAGAAAAATAGCTTTCTGGCGTTATTGGCTATACAAAAAAAAAATTAAAAAAAACGTAGAATGTAAGGGCGCTTTTCTCAGGTAATAATGGCCCTAAGTGGAGCATTGCACTAATTTCCAGGTGTGTTTAAGATGTTACAATACTAAAAGCTTTAAAGAGACACCATTGTAATTCATGACGGAGGCTTTTCTTAGGTAATAATGGCCAGTAGGAACATTACAATTAATTTCCAGGTGTCGCAAAGATGGTACAAGACTAAAGCTTTAAAGGGACACCATTGTCTCTTTAATTGTTTGTCCATGTCTTATTGTATCATTACCTCTCATCTGTTTTGTTAGGTTTATTCTCTTACTGTCTTTATAGGAACTGGCAACTAAGCTGGTTTTTATTACTTCTTATTTTTTGCCCTTGGTCAGTCCTTTGTGATGTAAAAAATAGATATATAAATGACATCCAAACTAAGGTAGGGAAGCGACTTGTCTTGTGGTCAATATCCTTGGTGGCGTGTCAGAGGCTGGACAAGGGATTACGAGTTCCAGGAGACGGACGAGAGCCAGACCTGTTCAGGGGATTGGCGACGAGCTGGGGATGAACCGAGGACGCGATGAGGACGAGGAACCGGGAGTAAGAGGAAGAGTAAGGGGAAAGTAGAGGAGTGGGAGGAAGGAAGAGGAGGGGGGAAATAGTAGAGGGGAGACGAGTAGGAGAGAAGGAAGAAGGCGAGAGCGAGGGAGATGACGATAAGGATCTTTGCTTGTAATCTTCTTGACCGAGGAAGGAGGACGAAGAAGGCTTACACGTGTACCCAGAGCCGCAAGATTCCTACGATTACCTTGCGATCCTCCTACGATTACCTTACGATCCTCCTACGATTGCCTTACGATCCTCCTACGATTACCTTACGATGCTCCTACGATTACCTTACGATGCTCCTACGATTGCCTTATGATGCTCCTACGATTGCCTTACGATGCTCCTACGATTACCTTACGATGCTCCTACGATTGCCTTATGATGATCCTACGATTGCCTTACGATGCTCCTACGATTGCCTTACGATGCTCCTACGATTGCTTTATGATGCTCCTACGATTGCCTTATGATGCTCCTACGATTACCTTACGATGCTCCTACGATTGCCTTACGATGCTCCTACGATTGCCTTATGATGCTCCTACGATTGCCTTACGATGCTCCTACGATTGCCTTATGATGCTCCTACGATTGCCTTATGATGCTCCTACGATTGCCTTACGATGCTCCTACGATTACCTTACGATGCTCCTACGATTGCCTTATGATGCTCCTACGATTACCTTACGATGCTCCTACGATTGCCTTACGATGCTCCTACGATTACCTTACGATGCTCCTACGATTGCCTTACGATGCTCCTACGATTGCCTTACGATGCTCCTACGATTGCCTTACGATGCTCCTATGATTGCCTTACAATCCTCCTACGATTGCCTTACGATCACACACACACACACACACACACACACACACACACCCCACACACACACACACACCCCACACACACACACACACAACACACACACACACACACACACAACACACACACACCACACACACACACACACACACCACACCCAAAACACACACACACACACACAACACACACACCACACACAACCACACACACACACACACACACACACACCCCACACACACCACACACACACACAAACACACACACACACACACACCCCACACACACACACACACACACACACACACACACACACACACACACACACACACACAACACACACCACACACACACACACCACACAAAACACACACACACACACACACACACACACCCCAAAAACACACCCACACAACACACACACACACACACACACACACCACACACACACACACACACACACACACCACACACACACACACACACACACACACACACACACACACACACACACACACACACACACACACAACACACACACAACACACACACACACACACACACACACACACACACACACACACACACACACACACACACACACACACACACACACACACACACACACACACACACACACACACACACACACACACACACACACACACACACACACACACACACACCACACACACACACACACACACAACACACACACACACACACACACACACACACACACACACACACACACACACACACACACACACACACACACACACAACACACACACACACACACACAACACACACACACACACACCACACACACACCACACACACACACACACACACACAACACACACACACACACACACACACACACAACACACACCACCACACACACACAACACACACACACACACACACACACACACACACACACACACACACACACACACACACCTAAAAAATGCACTCCTGTTTTTATCCAATTTACCATCAGTGGCAGCAGGAATGTGGGGAGGAAGGGAGGGAGGGAAGAAGGGAAGAAGAGAGGAAGGGAGGAGGGAAGAGGGGAAGGGAGGGAGACAAGGGGAGAAATATGAGGGTGAGGGGAAGCAGGTACATGGTATATGAGGGGAGCTTCCTGTAACCTCATTCCCGTGATGCTGGAATGAGTGAGATGAAGGAGAGAGAGAGAGAGAGAGAGAGAGAGAGAGAGAGAGAGAGAGAGAGAGAGAGAGAGAGAGAGAGAGAGAGAGAGAGAGAGAGAGAGAGAGAGGAGTGATTGATTCAGGTTAAGCATAAAGAAGGAGAAACAGGAGGAAGAGAAAGGGCAAGATGAGGGTGAAGGTGCCTGATAAATGAAGTGCTTATTGGAAATCAAGGATGGAAAGGGAGAGTGAGAGAGAGAATGGAAAATACGCTGCCAAAGATGATAAAGAGGGAATGGAGGAGATGGTGTTAAAGGTGTAGAAGTGAAAGAAAGTGATAAAAGAAAATGAAGGAGTAGGAAAAGGAGTAGAAGAGAAAGAAAAAGTGAAGAAAAAAATGAAAGAAGGAAATTTTGTAAAGTTTTAAGCACCAAATCCAATAAAAGGAAAAAAATACGATGATATTTATTTAAACCTTCTGGATATGTCTTTATATTTTATCTTTTTATCTTTTACCCTTATACGTCACCCTTATACGTCACCCTTTATTCTTTACCCTTATACGTCACCCTTTATTCTTTACCCTTATACGTCACCCTTTATTCTTTACCCTTATACGTCACCCTTTAATCTTTACCCTTATACGTCACCCTTTAATCTTTACCCTTATACGTCACCCTTTAATCTTTACCCTTATACGTCACCCTTTAATCTTTACCCTTATACGTCACCCTTATACGTCACCCTTTATTCTTTACCCTTATACGTCACCCTTTATTCTTTACCCTTATACGTCACCCTTTATTCTTTACCCTTATACGTCACCCTTATACGTCACCCTTTATTCTTTACCCTTATACGTCACCCTTTATTCTTTACCCTTATACGTCACCCTTTATTCTTTACCCTTATACGTCACCCTTTATTCTTTACCCTTATACGTCACCCTTTATTCTTTACCCTTATACGTCACCCTTTATTCTTTACCCTTATACGTCACCCTTTATTCTTTACCCTTATACGTCACCCTTTATTATCGTCAACCTTATATCTTTATTATGTTGCTTCCAGAGCTGGGCACTAAATACATTGAATGTATTTAAATACTAAATACTAAATACATGGAAGAAATGTATTTCAATACTAAATACTAAATACATTTTACGAATGTATTTAAATACTAAATACTACATACATCAATTGTATTTAAATGCATTTGTAAATACATTTTAAATACACACACATTTTAACATGTCCGAAACAAATGGATTTCCTTATGATTTCCTTAGATTTTGGGTTTCCTTAGAAATTTCCTTCTCAGGCCTAAATTTCCTAAAAATCAGGACATTTCCTTGCCAGTGGCAACACTGGTTCACTGTAACATCAGGGTTGCCAGATAGTTGGGCGAGTTTATGGCCAAATTAACTAATAAAAAAGTATTAACATTTTTATATTATACTAGCCGCAAAGCCGCCCTCCGGGCGGACTTTTTGGCTAGCTCCTGCGGAGGGACTATTGGTGGGCCTTCGGCCCACCACTTGTGTCCGCCCACCCATTCACTCACCAATTACCCATCACCACACACCCATTCACTCACCCATTACCCATCACCCCCCACACATTCACTCACCCATTACCCATCACCACACACCCATTCACTCACCCATTACCCATCACCACACACCCATTCACTCACCCATTACCCATCACCACACACCCATTCACTCACCCATTACCCATCACCCCCCACTTATTCCCTCACCCATCACCCATCACCCCCCACCCATTCACTCACCCATCACCCCACACCCATTACCCATCACCCCACCCATTCACTCACCCATTACCCATCACCCTACATCAAGGTTTCCTCAATTCTCGCAACCCACTTTTTTTTCACAATTCTCGCTAATAGGCTGCTAAAAAAAAAAAAAAGTGATCGGATCATCTCATAAGTGGGCTTAAAACCTTCCCCTGCTCGACCCGGTTCCAAAAATGTGCCATATGATGAGATTCCGCCACGGGGGGCGGAACCTATACCACACACACACACACACACACACACACACACACACACACCACACACAGACAGACACACTTTCGCTTATATTATTATAGAAGTATTCAAATACAATGTATTCAAATACTCGTACAAGTATTTATATACTGTATTTAAATACATGACAACCAATGTATTTATAAATACATTTCTTAATACACAAATGTATTTAAAAACGTATTTAAATACAAATGTATTTAAATACTGCCCAGCTCTGGTTGCTTCCATATTCGTAATTACAAGTGTATGGAGAGCAGTAGTTCAGTGACCCAAGCACAGAGGGCGTGTGTGTTTTATAATTATGATGATGCAAGCGTGTATGTATGCTGTGCTATATATCATCATAGTTTAGAGTCTCATTTATTCTCAACTTTCAGAACAATCATCATATATCATGAGTACCTACACATTTTAGAAATATACTGAACACACACACACACACAACACACACACACACACACACACACACACGCACACACACACACACACACACACAGACACAGACACACACACACACACACACACACACACACACACACACACACACACACACACACACACACACACACACACACACACACACACACAGCTCATTATGAGGAGGTTTGTTGATGAGATTCGTAAGCGTCACGGCACACAGAGGTAGGCGAACACTTTTTGTTTTCTGGCGGCTACTCTAACGAACGCCAGAGAGAAGAGAGAGAGAGAGAGAGAGAGAGAGAGAGAGAGAGAGAGAGAGAGAGAGAGAGAGAGAGATATTCACATTACTCTGATGACGTGAATAATGTGTGACTAATGAAATGAAGTAGTTTATGCAGGTAAGAAATGAATGAAACCCGATGAAATGATTGTATGCTTTCTTAAACACCGGCATTGGAGTATTGTATGCTTTCTTAAACACCGGCATTGGAGTATTGTATGCTTTCTTAAACACCGGCATTGGAGTATTGTATGCTTCCTTAAACACCGGCATTGGAGTATTGTATGCTTTCTTAAACACCGGCATTGGAGTATTGTATGCTTTCTTAAACACCGGCATTGGAGTATTGTATGCTTTCTTAAACACCGGCATTGGAGTATTGTATGCTTCCTTAAACACCGGCATTGGAGTATTGTATGCTTTCTTAAACACCGGCATTGGAGTATTGTATGCTTTCTTAAACACCGGCATTGGAGTATGAAACAGTTACATAAATGAAAGGTAGTCATAAAATGTATTATGTAAACAAATTGAGAATGTGTGTGTGTATGATTTTTTTTTTTTATTTTTTTTTATTTTTTATATATACATCACAAGGAACTGGCCAAGGGCACAACAAAAATGGGTAACACAAAGCCCGCTTAGTTGCCAGTCCCTATAAAGAAGACAGTAAGAGAATAAAATAAAAAAAGAGGGGTGAGCCAATTTAGTTCGGGAGGTGTCTTGTTACTCTTCTTTTGAAAAGATTTAAGTCATAGGAAAGTGGAAAAATAGAAACAGGAAGAGAGTTCCAGAGTTTACCAGTGAAAGGGATGAAAGAGTAAAGATACTGATTAACTCTTGATAGTTATTTAGAACAGATAGTTAGCTAGGTTAGGCAGACTGATTAGATTATGTTAGGTTAGGTTAGGTTAGGCTAGGCAGACTGATTAGGTTAGGCAGACTGATTAGGTTAGGTTAGGTTAGGCTAGGCAGACTGATTAGGTTAGGTTAGGCAGACTGATTAGATTAGGTTAGGTTAGGTTAGCCTAGGCAGACTGATTAGGTTAGGTTAGGCAGACTGATTAGATTAGGTTAGGTTAGGTTAGGTTAGGCTTGGCAGACTGATTAGGTTAGGAGACTGATGCAGACTTAAGGTGTAATGAAGGATAGGAAGAGAATGTACTCAGGTGACATTAATACCTGATTACTATATATAATGTTATTGAAGAAGAAGTCTATGTTTCTCTTCTTGAGTGTTTAAATATTTGAATAACTAAGGGATATTGAGACGAAAGAAGGAAAGAAATGGCCTAGAGTGAAATATTTATATAGTTTCAATACGTAACTACTCCAAAACAAAACTACATAGACGGTGATAAGGAATTGGATACTAAATAGCAAATAGAAAATAAAGGTACATAGGAATCTTAGAAATCTTAGAATAGAGAGTTCATCGTTTGACTCCCTGACGCCGGCTTGTTATATCTACGATAACAGGATATTGATTTTGATCTTATTATACTTTGCCCTCGGTGACTGTCAGTGTCCAGGAAAAGGAAAATTAAATCGCCATGTCTTATATCTGGAAACTTATCAACTTTTCTCTTTTGCTCTTTTGATCAAGCTTCTCTCTATCACATTTCCCTTCCACAAACCACCACTTATGAAGCCCTCCAACCACGCCAATACCCTCCCCTTCCTCCACCACACTATAATCTATTTTATTTAATATGGTCAAAATGGCCAGTGGTCACGTGCTGTTGTGTAGTGGTGATGGTGTGTTTGGTAGTGATGATGATACGAGTAATCTGTACACTGTTGTGTAGTGGTGATGGTGTGTTTTGATGTGTAAAATTGTCGGGAGTGGTGATGAGATTTACGAGTAATCTGTACACTGTTGTGTAGTGGTGATGGTGTGTTTGGCAGTGGTGATGATACGAGTAATCTGTACACTGTTGTGTAGTGGTGATGGTGTGTTTGGCAGTGATGATGATACGAGTAATCTGTACACTGTTGTGTAGTGGTGATGGTGTGTTTGGCAGTGGTGATGATACGAGTAATCTGTACACTGTTGTGTAGTGGTGATGGTGTGTTTGGCAGTGATGATGATACGAGTAATCTGTACACTGTTGTGTAGTGGTGATGGTGTGTTTGGCAGTGATGATGATACGAGTAATCTGTACACTGTTGAACATTGAGTGCACCAATCAGCTGCCCCGTAGTAAAAGGGGCTTGTTATGGCACTGGACAGAGATTATATGTACGTGTATCATGAAACATATGTTATCATTATATGTACAGCATGTTTTTTTTTTTTGAATAATATAAAATATCGAAAATTTATATATGTGGAAATAATTTTATAGATGTGATCATTTTGGGTGTGTATGTACGTGTGTCTGCCTGTCACCAACACGTCTTTGATAATGTTTACACGGACACAATGCTGTTGTTCACTCGCTCTTTGCATTCCGCCTTTCATTACTTGCCTTTCAGTAGAGGCATCAACTTGGCAATCACCCCTACAGGTCATTGACTCTGTAAGTTCCTTGGGTTGACTCTAACAGGGGAAGGCAGGGGGCGTGGCCTCCTTGGTGCATTTTGATCATCTATTATAATAATATAAGCGAAGTGTGTCTGTTGTGTGTGTCCGCTCCAGGTGCCCGCCCCCTGTGGCAATCCCTCATATGGCATAGTTTTGAACCGCTCGACAGGGGAATTTAAGCCCATTATGAATGATCCGATCACTTTTTTTTCTTTTTTTTAGCAGCCTATTAGCGAAAATTGTGAAAAAAGTGGGTTGCGAGAATTGAGGAAACATTGATGTAGGGTGTGGTAATGGGTGAGTGAAATGGGTGGGTGATGGTAATGGGTGTGGGGTGATGGGTGAGGAATAGATGGGGTTGATGGATAATGGTGAGGATGGGTGGGGGGTGGTGGGCAATGGGTGAGTGAATGGGTGGGGGTGATGGGTAATGGTGAGTTAATGGGTGGGGGTGATGTAGGGCGTTAATACATACATTTCACATCCTTTACAGAAACTAAAGGCTATCTGGAGACGTCTGTGTTTGGTGGGACCAAGTCCCACCAAACACATGTGCCACCCACCAAACCTCCCGACTTAAAAGTCCGCCACGAGGGGCTTTGCGCTTTTAAATAAATAGACTATACTTCCATCCATAACCTCTGCCACACACCCACCACCACTTTAAATCAAGCTTCTTCACTCACCATCACATTTCCCTTCCACAAACCACCACATAATGTACCCCTCCAACCACACTAACACCCTTCCCCTCCACCACCACCACACCACCACCACCACCATATCCAACTCAACCACTCACCACCACTTTCCTACCACAACACCACCACATGCACCACCACCACAACCCATCAACCCCAAACCACCACAAACACCCTTACCCATGCCTTCACACCACCCCCCACTCTCACTCCACCCCCATCCCACTCCTTATTCCCTCCACCCCACCACCATCCACCACTTTAACCTACATAATCACTCCCACCACATGACCTACACCAACTCTTGCTTTGCTTCCTCCATAGCTCTCTGATAGGTTAGCAGTGTCTTTTTGATCTCAGTGTGTTGGTGACGTCTTGTGCAACTTTAATTTCTCTCATCATCTTTCTTTATTCATCTCTCCTTTTCACCTTGGCTTATTCCGTTTCTGATTCGTGCTCCATTTCCGTCCTATCATTTAAGTTAATTCAGTTGTATCAGTGTTCCGTTTATTATCAGGTATTGGGCTCACAGGTTACAGTATTACAGTGTCTACAGGTGTTACAGTTGTTCAGCTGTCAAGGTGTTACAGGGTGTTACTAGGGTGTTACAGGGTATTACAGGGTGTTACAAGGGTATTACAGGGTGTTGCAGTGTGTTACAGTGTTGCAGTGTGTTACAAGGGTGTTACAAGGGTGTTACAAGGGTATTACAGGGTGTTACAAGGGTATTACAGGGTGTTACAAGGGTGTTACAAGGTGTTACAAGGGTATTAAAGTGTGTTACAAGGGTATTAAAGTGTGTTACAGGGTGTTACAAAGGTATTACAGGGTGTTAATAGTGTGTTGCAGGGTGTTACAAGGGTGTTACAGGGTGTTGCAGAGTGTTACAGGGTGTTGCAGGTGTTACAGGGCGTTACAGAGTGTTACAAGGGTGTTACAAGGTATTACAGGGTGTTATAGTGTGTTACAGGGTGTTACAAGGTGTTACAGAGTGTTACAAGGGTGTTACAAGGTATTACAAGGTATTACAGGGTGTTACAGGGTGTTACAAGGGTGTTACAGAGGGTTACAGGGTGACTATTCTCGCCACAGTGTTTCTTCCTCTGCTTCTCTTTTTTTTTCTCTTTTTCCTCTTTCCTTCTCGCCTCTCTTAGTTTCTCTTTCATTTTGCTCTTTCTTTCTCGCCTCCAGTTGCATGTCGGATTGTTTCTTTTATCTCCTTGCTTTGTTTTCTAGCTCCCACCCTCTGCTTTATCTCTTTCTCTCACTTTCTTTCTCCCTCTCACTCTTTCTTTCTTACTCTCACTCTTTCTTTCTCCCTCCCTCGCTTCCTTGCTCCCTCCCTCGCTCTCCCAATCTGTTCATCCTTCCCCTTACTTTCCCTTCCGTCCTCCTGCGTCCATCTATCCTCCTTCTGCCTGTCTCCTTTACTCGCCATTTACTTATCCTGTCCTGCCTCCAGCCTCTTCCTCGGTCTGGGACTACGTCACTCTCTTAGGCAGTGGCTTTGTCTGTCTGTCTCTTGCCTGTCTGCCTGTCTGTCTGGGTCTGTCTGTTGTCTGTTGCCTGTCTGTCTGTCTGTCTAGGTCTGCCTGTCTGTCTGTCTGTCTGTCTGTCTAGGTCTGTCTGCTTTTGCTTGTCGCTGTCTTTTTGGCTGTCTTTGTCTGTTGCCTGTCTTTTTGGCTGTCTAGGTCTGTCTGTCTCTGTCTAAGTCTGTCCGTCTATGTGTCTGGCTAGTTAACTGTCTGTCTGTCTTTTTGGCTGTCTGCTTGCCTGTCTACCTTTCTTTTTGACTGTCTAGGTCTGTCTGTCTCTGTCTAAGTCTGTCTGTCTATGTGTCTGGCTAGTTAACTGTCTGTCTGTCTTTTTGGCTGTCTCCTCTTTTCTGTCTTCTGCTCCTGTCTCTTGTCTGTCTGCTCTCTTGCTTGTCTGCGTTCTTCTCCCTGCCACACACTCTTTCTCCCTGCAGTGCCCCGTCTCGCCGCCCCGCCAAGCACCAGGCTGACAGCGGTAGTGTTGGCGATAACTTATTTCTCTACTTGGCTCGGGGAAACGCAAGACCAGAAATTGTGGCTCTTAGACTTGGCTACACGGATTAACTTTGCCAAAATTTCATGAGGTAGTTTGGTGGTGGACTGGTGGTGGCTTGGGGTGATATACTCTCTCTCTCTCTCTCTCTCTCTCTCTCTCTCTCTCTCTCTCTCTCTCCTCTCTCTCGTCTCTCTCTCTCTCTTTTCTTCTCTCTCTATTGTGTGAGTGTTTTTGTCTGTGTGGTTTCCCTCTATCTGTGTGTGTATGTGGTTATTCTCTCTCTCTCTCTCTCTCTCTCTCTCTCTCTCTCTCTCTCTCTCTCTCTCTCTCTCTCTCTCTCTCTCTCTCTCTCTCTCTCTCTCTCTCTCTCTCTCTCTATTCATGGAAGGTACGTAGTGTGTGTTAATCATGCTTTATTATTCTTCTTTTCCTTCTAGTTATTAGCGGCGAAATATGTCTGTGTGTGTTGTGTGTGTGTGTGTGTGTGTGTGTGTGTGTGTGTGTGTGTGTGTGTGTGTGTGTGTGTGTTATGTGTATGAAAGGAAGAAAAAACAAACAGAGACGAATAAGGATCTCGTTAAATCTGATGGAAGTTATTACAAAGAAAACAGAAAATAAATATAAAACTACAAGCCGTGGACGACATAAAAGGTTACAAGAATAGTTTAAAAGGCCTCGGGACTTGGTTACATTGGAAGGTTTATATAAAAGGACAAGAATCTTAAGTTACTAAATAAGGGAAGGAAAGGAGAGGACATGTTTTCTCAGTAAATACAGTTGCAATAAGGAAGGTCCGTAAGGCTATAAAAATATAAAACACGACCTCCTTTGCCTCTATAACTGGGGTCTAATAAAGGTTGTGAGAGTTATTGTTTTACCCGGGTTAAAGGCAAGGGAAGGGGAGGGGAGGGGAGGGAGGGAGAGGAAGGGAGGGGAGGGAGAGGAAAGAGGAGAGGGAAGAGAGGAGGAAGAGGAAGGGGTGGAGGGAGGGAAGGGGAGGAGGGAGGGAGCAGAGGGGAGAGGGGAGCGGAGTCTACGATAATAAAGTAATAATAGAAGAAAGTAAATGGTAAAAAAAGAGGGAAAGGTAGAACTAGAAGGCAGGGAGTCTGCAAAAATAAAGTAATAATGGAAGAAGTAAATGGTAAAAAGAGAGGAGGGAAAAGTAGAAGGCAGGGAGTCTACGAAAACAGTCTACGAAAGTAATAATGGAGGAAGTAAATGGTGAAAAGAGAGGTGTAGTACGTATATAGAGGGAAAGAGTAAGAAAAAGATGGAGAAGGGAAAGGTAGAAGGCAAAGGTAGTGTACAAAAATAAAGTAATAATGGAAGAAGTAGATGGTAAAAACAGAGGTGTGTAGGGGGAAAGGAAAGGAAAAAGAAAAGTGGTATAGGGAACTAGGATAGAGGGAGGTGAAAAGGGAGAAGGCAAGGCAGAATAAAGGAAATAGAAGCGTAGGAAAGGACGAATAAAAGTGAGGGAAGGAAGACATAGTAAGGGAGGGAGGTGGAAGGGGAAATGGGAAGGATGAAAGAGGAGGAGGAATAATGGAGAGGAGGAGGTTGAAGGAAGGATGAAAGAGGAAGAGGAGGAGGTTGAAGAAAGGAGGAATGGGAGTAGTTAGAAGGAGGAAAAGGGAGAAGGTGGAACGTAAAAGATGCCACTGAAAAGAGAGAGGAGGAGGAGGAGGAGGAGGAGGGGGGGGGCACTGAAGAAAGAATATAACTGGAAAAGAAAATAAACAGAAAACCAAATAATAGGAAAAGAAGACGGAATTAGAGGAAAAAATAAGACTGGAGAGAAAAAAAAAGATAAAAAAGACCCAACAAATAGGAAAAGAAGACAGAATAAGATGAAAAAAGAAGAAAAGTAATCTGGAGAGAAAGAAAAGATGAGGACACTGACCTTGAAGTCTTGAAGTCTAAGAGGATAGAGTGGAGGAGATAGAGGTGGAGGAGATAGAGGAAGAGGAGATAGAGAAAGAAGAGACAGAGGAAAAGGAGATAGAGGAGGAATACATAGGAATAGGGTAATAGGGTAACATGCAGGAGGAGGAGGAAGGGGGGGGACTGACCTTGAAGTCTCCCAGGTTCTCGACGAGGCAGGTGAGCTTGGCGATGCGGCCCACGTGTGCCGTCACGTTCTGTACGGGCGCCTCGAAGAACGGAGAGTCTGGGGGGAGAGAAAGTGTCATGTCAACACCACTCTAACAGCACAACATTACATCAACACCACGGCAACACCACCTACATTAAATCAACACTAAATCAACACATCAACACTAACTCAAAACACCAACACTGACTCAACACCCCAACATTATATCAACATTATTTCAACACCACATCAACACAACAACACCTACTCAACATCACAACACCACGTCAACACCACATAAACATTACACCAACATTAAATCAACACCACATTTTCCATGACTTTCAACACCACCACTATAACATTCATCATTAATTTCATCATCAATTCATCACGTCACCACCACCATTACCGTCATGTATCAACACCATTAATGTTCCCACTCACCATAATTGCCCTGAGTATCATCATCAATTTTTGTTGCCAGCATTATTTTCATCATAATTGTCGCTAATCACAATTTTCTACCAATTCATCAATTTTCACCACCACCACCATCATCATCACCATCACCACCTCCATGTCAGAAATAAGCCTCACCACCATGAAGGGTAAATCTCTCTCTCTCTCTCTCTCTCTCTCTCTCTCTCTCTCTCTCTCTCTCTCTCTCTCTCTCTCTCTCTCTCTCTCTCTCTCTCTCTCTCTCTCTCTCTCTCTCTCTCTCTCTCTCTCTCTCTCTCTCTCTCTCTCTCTCTCTCTCTAATCCATAAAGCCACACATAATCTCTCATATACAAACTGCATGAACATTACCATTTATAATTTTACATCAGATGACCTGCCACACCTCTCTCTCTCTCTCTCTCTCTCTCTCTCTCTCTCTCTCTCTCTCTCTCTCTCTAATCCATAAAGCCACCCTAATCTCTCATATCAAACTGCTTTAAAATTCCATTTATAATTTTACTCAGATGACCTCCACCCTCTCCCCCCCTTTTTCTCTCTCTCCTTTTTCTCCTCTCCTCCTCTCTCTCTCTCTCTCTCTCTCTCTCTCTCTCTCTCTCTCTCTCTCTCTCTCTCTCTCTCTCTCTTCCCCCCTTCGCCTGTCTCTCCATCTATCTTCCCTTCCCTCTTCATCTATCTCCTTCCCTTCTCTCTCCATTTGTCGCCTCTTCCCTTTCTCTTCCTTACTCTGTCACTCTTTACAAACAAATAACCTGTAACTATTCATCCTGAAAAATAATATTTTTTAATTAAACCCACATTTCTTGTTTTCTTGGATATAAAAAATCATTTATAAAAAGAAATAATATACTGTGTTGTCACAGTTTTTTATTTTGTGGCAAATAGTAAAAATCATAGGTTTTTCTTTCTTTTCTTATGCTGTGTTTCTGCTTTTGGCTTAGGGAAAGGTGTTGGGTCGTCAAGGTTTTGGAATGAGGTGTTGCACTGAGCTTGGGAAATACAGAGACGTGAGGAAATAGGTTTAGGGAGTAGGAGGAAGAAAGGGATTTATGTAAAGTAGGTGAAAAGAAAGGAAAAGAAAGGTGAATGTAAAAAGAAACCAGAAATAGTTGGGAAAAATAGAATGAATAGTTGTTTTTGTATTATTGAAGAAAAAGGAAATTGGAGTGTTAAAAAATTTATTAAAAAAAATGATAAAATTGTTTTTTTATTATTAAAATGGAGTTAACACACACTTACGCACGCACAAACGAGAATGATGTTATTTAAGTAACGAGAGAGAGCGACAGAGAGAGAGAGAGAGAGAGAGAGAGAGCGAGAAAAAGAAAAAAGAGAGGAGGAACAAAAAAAAAAGAGTAAACAAAATAAAAAATCGAAGTAAAAGCAAGAAAAAAAACCTAAATACGTGTGGGGAGAGAAAAGAAAAAAGAAAAAAAAAAATGAACCAGCGCCTCCCTAAAAGAATAGAAAAAGAAAGTGGGCAAGGGACGTGATGCAAGAGAGATAAAAGACATGATGTACAGGAAAAAAGAAAAAATGGGAGGCTTGAAACGAAAACCAATAGAGTAACTGACCAAAAAAAGAGAAACCGAGGAGTAGGAAGGAGAGAGAGGAGAGAGAGAGAGAGAAGAAGAAGAGAGAGAGAGGGGAGAGGGGAGAGAGAGAGAGAGAGAGAGAGACGGGGGGAAGGAGGGGGGGGAAGAAAACATTTGGGGTAAAAAAAGGGGAAAGAGGAAATAGAAGAGAAGGGGGAAAGAGGTAGAGAAAGAGGGAGGAGGAGGAGGAGGAGGGGGGAGGAGGAGGAGGGAAGGAGGAGGAAAGGAGGAGGGGGGAGGAGGAGGGGGAAAGGGGAGGAGGAGGGAAAGGGAAAAAAAGGGGAGAAGGGAAGAGGAGGGGGGAAAAGGGGGGGAAAGGAGAAGATAAAAAATGGAAAAGAAGAAAGAAGGGAGGAGGAGAGGAGGAGGAAGGAAGGGACATGGGTAGGAATGGGAAAAAGAAAAGGGGAAAAAAAAAAAGAAAAAAAAAAAAAAAAGTAAATATTTTTTAGCGAAACAAAAGGAAGATGAAAAAAAAAAAAAAAAAAAAAAGGGGGAGAAGAGAGAAGAGAAGAGAGAGAAAGGAGAGAGAGAGAGAGAAAAGAAGAGGAGAGAGAAAGGGGAAAAGGAAGGGAATTTGGGACAAATATTTTCTACGTGCTGCAAGGAGGGAAAAGGGGGAGGTTTGGGAAAAAAGGGAGGATGGGGGGGGAAAAAGGAGGAGATGAGGGGGAGGGGGAAAGGGGGGACCTACCTTCCCCAAGTTTTTTAAATTGCCCAAAAGGTCAACTCCTCCGGCAAGGGGTTGCTGGCGGGTTTGGGGGGGGCTTTAGGCCCAATTGGGAATAAGGCCCCACCCCCCTTTCCCCCCACTTCGAGGGTTTTGGGGGTTGGAAGGGGGAGGGGTAAAAGGGCATTTCCCAAACCCAACCCTGGCAAGTTGGTTAAGGGGGGGGTAAACCACATTTTTAACAAGTGCCGGGGAAAAGGGGTGGGTTCGTGGGGTTTTTTTGGGGGGGGGGAATTATTGTTAAAGATATTATGATGGAATTATCTTATAGCGGATGGCTGTAAAAACTATATGAAAAAATAGACATAACTTAAAATTATACTTCAATAATAAATAGACGTATGACTTAATAAAAAAAAAAAGACTTATAACTTAAAAAAAGATTCCCATAATGCCGAAAACCTGTTTTCACCCTACAAGTTTTCCCGCGTCACTGGAGGGTTTTTGGGTTTTTTAAAGCAAACTATTAGAGCGACATCCTAGTGTGTTATTCGTATTATATATTGTTACTCTGAAAAACACTACAAAAGGCTTTGATACCGTGTATATGACTGACTCTCTCTCTCTCTCTTCTCTCTCTCTCTCTCTCTCTCTCTCTCTCTCTCTCTCTCTCTCTTCTTCTCTCTCTCTCCCCCTCCCTCTCTCTCTCTTTTCCTCCCCTCTCTCTCCTCTCCCTCTCCCCCTTTTTGCTCTCTCGCTCTCTGTCGCTTCTTTATTATTATTTGTGTACTCGCTATCGACCCGTGTTGCATTGTGATACTCTGAAAGATTTAGGGTCATTGTATATGCCAAATGACATTCTGTTACAATAGCAATAATGTTTATTTATGTATCAGTGTTTAAAGGAATTCAATAAACCTGATTGAATATCGTATAGAATTATCCCAAGGAAGACCTCAGCCTTGCCTGAAAGGTTGGTTCAAATTGGTAGAGAAATGGCGGAGTCTCAGCTGTACGGACGGACAGACAGACAGACATTCGGTTATTGTAAGATGTTGAGAGAGAGAGAGAGAGAGGAGAGAGAGAGAGAGAGAGAGAGAGAGAGAGAGAGAGGAGAGAAGAGAGAGAGAGAGAAGAGAGAAAAAAAAACGTCCTTTAATACTTAAAATGTTATTTATTGTTACGTCATAGATTAATCTTATTATATATCTTTAGTATTAACAAATCCCACATTTTCTCAATTATTTACATACCAAATGGAGTTTATAATAGCTTGAAAAGAAAAGCAATACTTGATTTATCTTTGTTATTCTCTGCCATTATTATGTACGTCACATGTCCAACACTGTCCAACACTTGTTCAATACTTGTTCAATATCGCACAACGTGTAACACTTGTACAACACCTGCACAACACATTTTCAACAACAATACATTTCTTTCACCAACTTTCAAACACATTTCCAACACTTGTTCAACTCTTGTCCAACACCTGTTCAATACTTGTTCAATATCGGCACCACGTCTAACACTTCTATAATACCTGTCAGGCACCTAAACAACACATTTCCAGCAACAATACCTTTCAAACACAAAGTCAAACAGTAATAAGAACATAAAAACATAAGAAAATAAAGCAGCTACAATGCAACACCTGAGGCAATCCCCGCCACCACTTTCACTCTTAAATAACAAGGAAACATAAAACACCGTCGTATCTTTGTGTACTTAACAGCATTACAAGAACACTCTTCCCCCGTGTCTTCTCTGCCGTAACTATGATCTCATTACACCGCCTTACTCTACTCTCAGACCTTTCCTCGTACTCTTTATATTCAAAGGCACTGCGCAGCTTACCTCTCGTGAGAAATAACGTGATTACCTTAACTCTTTTCTCTCTCTCTCTCTCTCTCTCTCTCTCTCTCTCTCTCTCTCTCTCTCTCTCTCTCTCTCTCTCTCTCTCTCTCTCTGCCGTAAGTAATTGTATTATAGGACAGGTATAGTGTTTTGATTAGCTTCAGATGTGTGTGTGTGTGTGTGTGTGTGTGTGTGTGTGTGTGTGTGTGTGTGTGTGTGTGTGTGTGTGTGTGTGTGTGTGTGTGTGTGTGTGTGTGTGTGTGTGTGTGTGTGTGTGTGTGTAGATATCGTGATGGGTTTTCTGGGCTATAAATCTACGTTTAGGTCATGCTACACTGGTCTGCAGGAAACTACACTACACATGCTGGGAGAGAGAGAGAGAGAGAGAGAGAGAGAGAGAGAGAGAGAGAGAGAGAGAGAGAGAGAGAGAGAGAGAGAGAGAGGAGAGCTAACTACATTAACCTTGAATGAGAGAGAGAGAGAGAGAGAGAGAGAGAGAGAGAGAGAGAGAGAGAGAGAGAGAGAGAGAGAGAGAGAGAGAGAGAGAGAGAGAGAGAGAGAAGCTAACTACATTAACCTTGAATGAGAGAGAGAGAGAGAGAGAGAGAGAGAGAGAGAGAGAGATAGAGAGAAGAGAGAATGAGAGAGAGAGAGAGAGAGAGAGAGGAGAGAGAGAGAGAGCTAACTACCTTACCCTTGAGAAATAGGCTGGTATCTAGGGTAATGTCCTCCGCCCTAGGCAATCTTTGAGCCTTGCCATAACCTGTAAGGAAAATAGCCCTTGTACTAATCGACAGGGTGTTCATCTTATTAGCCTGTTGTTTATAGGGGTTTATTTATTATTATTATTATTATTATTATTATTATTATTATTATTATTATTATTATTATTATTATTTTTAGCATCATCTGAACTTTAATAATTTTTAGTAGATACGTGTTTTTATTTGGTTTGGTTTTTTATTTTGGATTTTTTTGATGTTTTTAGTCGTGTGTGTGTGTGTGTGTGTGTGTGTGTGTGTGTGTGTGTGTGTGTGTGTGTGTGTGTGTGTGTGTGTGTGTGTGTGTGTGTGTGTGTGTGTGTGTGTGTGTGTGTGTGTGTGTGTGTGTGTGTCGTTTCTGTAAATTTATACGTGTGGATTCGTGTTTGTTTCCTCGTTTGTACGTCTGTCTGTCTGTTTACCTACTTAGAGCGTAGATGGTACACACACACACACACACACACACACACACACACACACACACACACACACACACACACACACACACACACACACACACACACACACACACACACACACACACACTTTAGTACTTGTGTCTTGTCTAGGGTGACGTTAACAAGACTTCTCCTTAGTGCTGCATCCCATCTCCTCCTTCCTTCTCCTCCTTCTTCCTTCCTTCCTTCCTTCCTTCCTTCTTGCCTTTACTTCCTTCCTTCCTTCCTTCCTTCCTTCCTTCCTTCCTTCCTTCCTTCAGTCCTGCCTTCCTTCCTTTCCTTCCTTCCTTCCTTTCCTTCCTTCCATCCTTCCTACACTTCCTTCCCTCTTTCCTTCCTTCCTTCTTTCCTTCACTTCCTTCCTGCCTGCCTGCCTGTCTGCTTTCCTTCCTTCCATTCTTCCTTCCTTCCTTCCTTCACTTCCTTCCTTTTTTCCTTCCTTCGTTTTTTCCTTCCTTCCGTCTATTCCTTCCTTCCTTCCTTCTTTTCTTCCTTCCTTCACTTCCTTATCACCTTGCTACGCTGTTCTCTCTTCTCCTTTATCTCTTCATATATCTAACCCTGTCTCTCCATTTCGCTCCTCCTCCTCCTCCTCCTCCTCCTCCTCCTCCTCCTCCTCCTCCTCCTCCCTCCTCCTCCTCCCTCCTCCTCTCCTCTCCATTGTTATCTTCTAAGCTGGAGGAGGAACATTACGTAGTTTCAAGGTCTGGTAAACATTTTGAGGAGGAGGAGGCGGAGGAGGAGGAGGAGGAGGAGGAGGAGGAGGAGGAGGAGGAGGAGGAGGAGGGGAGGAGGAGGAGGAGGAGGAGGAAATGGCAGTGGTACGTCAGACTCTAACTTTTGCCTCAATGGCTTGGAGGGAGGGATGGACGGAGTGAGGGGAGATGAAGAGTTAGGGAAGAATGAGGGGAATGAGGCTATGAAAGGGGAAGAGGTAAATAGAGGAAGGGAAGGAGGGAGGGAGGGGGGAAAAGGGAAAGGAGGAAGGGAGAACATGAAGGAAATTGAACCAGAGAGAAAAGAGATGGAATGGTAAATGGAGAGAGAGAGAGAGAGAGAGAGAGAGAGAGAGAGAGAGAGAGAGAGAGAGAGAGAGAGAGAGAGAGAGAGAGAGAGAGAGAGAGAGAGAGAGAGAGAGAAAGTAGTTAGCAAACAAAGGAATGAAAAGTAAAAAAAAAAGTCATTTTCATTTATTTTGATATACGTTTTAATATTCTTTTCCTACTGTTGTAATTACTGTGCCACATCTCTACATTTTTTTACTTTATTCACATCCTAAAAAAAAAATATATTCAATTAGGAAGTACGTCTGTTTGGCTTAATGGAATCACTATTTTGTACAGGATATTCAGGTTTTTTTTTTTGGGGGGGGTGAGGGGGGGGTATGGTATGTTTTTTATCAGCAATTTTTGGCGTGTTATTTTTCATGTGTTATTTAATCCATGGTGGTGTTTTATGATCAATATATTTGCAGTGTTATGGCCAGGCAGTCCCCGTTCATCTGTGTTGTTTATTAGGTTCATATATAGAGAAGGTAGTGTTAGTTATAGAAGGTTTGTTATGCTTCCACCTGTGTTCTGTTGCTGCAAGGTGGATAAGGTGGATACGGTGGACGAGGCTTCGGTAATTGTTTTTATACGTATGATTACTTTTGTTGCCGCGCTGTTGCATTCTTATTCTTGAGCACTTTAGGGGCATTACGAAAGGCTAAAGACTCATATCATGTTGAGAAATTGGGTTGTTGATTCGATTTGTTGTTGCAAGGCTGATTGGTTGAAGGTTTCAGTAACTGTCTTTATAAGTATGATGTGTTCACACGCTGTTTCATTCTTCTTCATAAAAGCATTAGCTATATTTTGGTATACCCATTGTATTAGCTGATTTAATGTTTTATTTTTTTAGCACCGCAAAGGTAAAAGGGCACCTTTTGTGCCAAGGGCACAAAAAAAAGAGGTAACACAAAGGCCGCTTAGTTGGCAGTCCCTATAAAGAAGACAGTAAGAGAATAAGAAAAAGGGGGGTGGGCCAATTTAGTTCGGGAGGTGTCTTGTTACTCTTCTCTTGAAAAGATTTAAGTCGTAGGAAGGTGGAAAAATAGAAACAGGAAGAGAGTTCCAGAGTTTACCAGTGAAAAGGATGAAAGAGTAAAGATACTGATTGGCTAAATAATATGTAGACCTAATTTAAAATATAATGTATAATCTTCTAGAATACTCAAGGCGGGAAGTTACGAAAGGCTAAAGATTCATATCATGTTTATAAGTTTTGATTATTCATTTGTCAAAGTAAATGTGTGTAGTGTTAGTGATAATGCTAATGATAATAATAGTAATGATAACAGTAATTGTAGTGGTGGCTAAACATTCGTATCATATTTATAAGTTTTGATTGTATGTTAATTTGTCCAGATAAATGTGTGTACAGTAATAATGATAATGGTAATAATAGTAATGATGGTAATAGCAGTGGTGATATTGGCAATAACTGGACATAGTGTTATAATTATCACAGCAACACTGGCAACACAAATAGCCTACAAATACAATATCAAAGAATTAGCTAATTATACATTCACATGAGCTGCAATTATGCGATAAAACTATGATATTGAAAGGAAAGTTAAATGTTTTTATGTATTCCGTGAGAACACTTGTGTTGGCGAAACAGGGAACAATGTCACTCCTTTTCCTCTTCTTTATTTTTAGTTTTTTCTTTTCTTTATCTTTTCTTCTCTTCACTTTTTCCTCTTCTTTCCTTTATTTTATATGTATTATTATTTTTGTCCTTTATTCCTTCCTCTCTTCCTTCATTCTTCCCTCTCTACTTCCTTTTTTTTCTTTTTTTTCTTTATCTTTTCTCCTTCATTTTTCCTCATCTTTCCTTTATTTTATATTTTTTGTTATTTTTATCCTCTATTCTTTCATGTCTTCTTTCATTCTTCCCTCTCCTTCCTTTTTTCTTTTCTTTTCTATTATTTTCTTCTTTTTCTCTTTTTCTTTTTATTAGCAAGACAAACACACCGTGGCGTGACGTGTTTGGGACGTGTTTGGTTTGCAATGACATCAGAGTTTTAATGGATGACTAAGTTTTGTTTAACTTTTAGTATTGCGGTGAGGGAATTGTGTTTAGTGTGTTAGCTTAAATGGCGCGTCACCTCAAGCCCTCCTCTGTCTTAGCTCTACTTCTTAACCCACTAAGTTGTTGCCGAACTCTTAAACAAAACTTATTATCCACCAAGAACAAGTACAAGGCAAGTGTGGTGTATCAGTTTTCAGGAACTTGTGAGTCTTGTTGGTAGTTGCCGTTGTCCACCAAGAACAAGTACAAGGCAAGTGTGGTGTATCAGTTTTCAGGAACTTGTAAGTCTTGTTGGAACTTGCCGTAGAGAGAGTCCAAGTTTGGGGCAAAGAAAATGTGTTGTGGTGGTGAGGTGATTTCTTTGTTAGGGTGTGTGTGTGTGTATGTGTGTGTGTGTAAGTGTGTGTTGTGTGTGTGTGTGTGTGTGTGTGTGTGTGTGTGTGGTGTGTGTGTGTGTGTGTTTAGATTAACCTGACTATCTATCTGTATCTCTATCTGTATGTAACTAGCTTCTATATATATTTATCTCTATCCATATCTATTTATCTATATCTATCTATCTATCTCTATTTGTTTATCAATCTATCAATCTCTATCTATCTATATCTATCTATCTGTTTATCTACCTATCTCTCTATCTCTCTATTTGTTTATCTATCTATCAATCTCTATCTATCTATATCTATCTATCTGTTTATCTACCTATCTATCTATCTCTCTATTTGTTTATCTATCTATCAATCTCTATCTATCCATATCTATCTATCTATCTACCTGTTTATCTATCTATCTGTCTATATATAATCTATTTATATCTGTTTATATATAATCTATCTATATCTGTTTATATATCTGTATTTATCTGTATATCTCTCTATCTATCTATCTATCTATCTATCTATATTACCAGTATTTATCTGTATATATCTCTCTCTCTCTCGATGTTACGCACTACCACTCCCAAAATATTCAGAAAGATATTAGAGTATTTTTCTTCTTCATCGGCAACAGCTTACTCGTGTGCCAGACGCTCAAATTAGCTCGTTTGTCTGTGCCAGGAGGAACAAAAGCAAAGTGCACGGCTGAAAAATAGCAGCAAAGGTAGGAAGATCCTTGTTTCTTGTACGTTGTTTACTTATGAAAAATATAACTCCATTGTAAACACATAAACACATTGCTGAAAAGAGTAGAAAAGATAGTAAAATCAGTGTTTTTTTGTACGCAGTTTACTCAATTAATAAAAAACACTCCATTGTAAACACATAAGTAAATGAAGACATGAGTGAATTAATGTTTGAATGAGTAAATGAGTGGCTGAGTTAAATAATTATTGTTCCCTGCCAGTTCCCGTACCTCGCCTTCAACCTCCATTGTAAAAGTAAATAAAGACGCAAGTAAATGAATGTTTGAATGACTCAATGAATAAATGAAGTTGAATAAATGAGTTAATGAATGAATAATAATAGAAAATGAATAAATGAGTTAAATACTATTGTTCCGTGCCTGCTCCCGTACCTCGCCTTGCCTCTCCCAGTAAGGCATAGTAGGCACAACTCTCCTAATATAAGTGGCTAACCAAGCTTGCCAGGCACCGGAATAGCACTGAAGGAGGAGTGTTGGTTGAGAGAGAGAGAGAGAGAGAGAGAGAGAGAGAGAGAGAGAGAGAGAGAGAGAGAGAGAGAGAGAGAGAGAGAGAGAGAGAGAGAGAGAGAGAGGATATCAAACAGACACTATTCTGCCCCTTTTTCCACTTTCATGGAAATGTTGCTGAGGCAACATGAAATGCTCTCTGGGATACTTCATCTCTCTCTCTCTCTCTCTCTCTCTCTCTCTCTCTCTCTCTCTCTCTCTCTCTCTCTCTCTCTCTCTCTCTCTCTCTCTCTCTCTCTCTCTCTCTCTCTCTCTCTCTCTCTCTCTCTCTCTCTCTCTCTCTCTCTCTCTCTTTGAACTTCAACCTTAAAGAATACCTCCACTTTATGATGAAAAATATGAGGTTGAAAATATTAATGATTTCTCTCCGCCAGAAGCATAGTGAAGTAAAAAATGAAGGGAGAAAAGAACATAATTATCCATCATCTATAAAAAAGAAAAGAAACAACAAAACTATTATAACAACAACAACAACAGCCTCATATTCTTACAGTACGTATCTACTATATTCATATTTTTCCCCTGACGCATAGTTATATAATTCTTTCCCTGTGTATCCTGTTTAACTCTTGTCATAGCGAGCCTTACATTACCACTTATATTCTTCTATTGCCACACACTCATAGTAAGTCACTAGTGCTATTAACTAAACGTTTAAACCTCTACCACCCCTTTTCTTCCTCTTCTCTTCTCCCTCCTCCTAATTCTTCTCTTCCTCTTCCTCCTCCTCACTCTTGTGTGTTCTCAATGTCCTTAACCAAACATATAAATCCCACTTACAACCCTGCTCCTAGCTCCTCCTCCTCCTCCTCTTACTCGCCTCCTCCTCCTCCTCTCCTCTCCTCTTCTCTCCTCTCTCTTCTCCTCTCTTCCTCCTCTATTCTACTTCCTTTCTTTTATCTTTTCTTCTTCTTCTTCTTCTTCTTTACCTCCTCCTCCTCCTCGACAGATGTAACATACTCGCATAGTTTGCCACAATTTACTTTCCCCCCCTCCCTACGTTTTTAGTTTTGTTTTCCCGACGGCGCTGAGGACGTAATGGGTTCCGATACCGACGCGTAGGTTTCCCGATGACGTATGACCGACGCGCCGCCGCCATCCGTCATCCCGATAGGAATTACATACGTCACTGATGAGGTGGTCGGGATTTATCGGCGGCATTAGTGATTCGTTGGACTTTGTGACGGCGAGATGTATGGCTCTTTGGTTCATGTGTGTGTGTGTGTGTGTGTGTCATTCACCCATGGTCTTGTCCACGCGAGCCGGACAAGACCATGGGTGAATGACACAAACACAGAAACTCAAAGAGCCATACATTCTACCGCCACAAAGTTCAACGAATGCTTGTGTGTGTGTGTGTGTGTGTGTGTGTGTGTGTGTGTGTGTGTGTGTGTGTGTGTGTGTGTGTGTGTGTGTGTGTGTGTCCCATCGTACCCAGGTTCATGTTTCATAAGTGGAAAGGATTTTAAAGTTTTGAAGACGACATAATTTAGTAGAGAAACACAAGAAAATACAAGAGTTTTAGCTTTTATATGCAGCCTGAAGGAGGAGAAGAATGAGAAGGATAGAAATATGAATTAAACTGTTCCATGATAATATTCCATCTCTCTTTCCACGGTATGAATAAAACTATATCAGTGAGAAGACAGCTGGAAACCCTTACGCTTACTTACAGATAACAGACGAGTATAATAGAGCGGAAAGGAGTGGAACCGACAACCCCTTTGGAAAGACTAGACCGAATAGGCAGCATGGAGGGCAAAGCAAAGTCAGTCACAGCATGGAGGAAAAAAAATATAGGTCAGTTGTTGCATTAAAGAAGAGATGCCACGCCAGATGCTACCCGACCAGAGTGAACCTGTTGTAAGCTTATTCAGACGTGTCCCTATCTTTACCCTAATGACTCCAGCTGTGCTCCTCCCAGTCCCAAACCATCCCTATTAAGTGATGTCTGGGAGGAGTGTGTGGGGAGGAGGAGGAGGAGGAGGAGGAGGAGGAGGAGGAGGAGGAGGAGGAGAGAGGAAGAATAAGTAGAACAGTAGGGTGGTAAGAGTAGGAGTAGGTAGGTAGGTAGGGTAGTAAGTAGGAGGAGGAGGCGGGGAGGAAGAGGAGGAGGGGAGGACGTGGAGGAGGAGGAGGAGAGGAAGAGGAAGGAGGAGGAGGAAGAGGAAGGAGGAGGAGGAGGAGGAGGAGGAGGAGAGGAGGAGGAGGAGGAGGAGGAGGAGGAGAGGGAAGTGGTAGGTTAAAGGGAGTCCGTTTAGTGTGTGGACCAGTTCATTACAATAACGATCCTGGAATATATAAACAGATAAAGGATTCCGATCGCTTCTTGAGGCCTGTGGCTTGTTAGTGGTGAGGAGGAGGAGGAGGAGGAGATTTGTTAGTGGTGAGGAGGGGGAGGAGGAGGAGGTTTGTTAGTGGTGAGGAGGAGGAGGAGGAGGAGGAGGAGGTTTGTTAGTGGTGAGGTACAGTACGAAGAGGAGTAGGAGGAGGGTAAAGAAGAGATACCAAGGGAGTATTCGGTCTTTAAACTAGGGCATTCACTGTATTTAGGGTATTTCTACTGTATACTCCTACCGAGACTAAGCAACTTGTATAGTGGAAGGAGATAGAAGAGATTTATAGCACGTCGTCAGTCTAAATAGGGGGAAGAAGGATGAATTGTAGCTAGGGTAATGAACCACCATCTCTACCACCATTAGCTTCCACCACCACCACCACCACAGCTACGGAACAACGCTCAGCAAACAAATTATCAGTCAGGATTCATTTAGGCAAAGTTTTAATCTGCGGGTCTAACAAATTATCCTAACAATGCGTCGAGGTAAACGGGGCTCTTGTGTGGCTGTGTTGTGGGGATGTGTGTGCGGGTGTGTTTCCGGCTTGGTGCTTGAGTTAATGGTGATTTGGGGGGGGGTTGTGGGTGGGAGGGGGTGAGGGTGGAGTGGAGGTGTAGAAGATCACTCATGCGGTATAGGGAAACTGTGTGTGTGTGTGTGTGTGTGTGTGTGTGTGTGTGTGTGTGGTGTGTGTGTGTGAACTAGTTGTGGTGTTGAGTTTGATTGTGGAGGTTTTTAGGGAATGTTGTTGGGGTTCTAGAATGGGATTGTTCGTGGCAATGGTTGTAATGGTGATGGTGATTTATAATAGAGGAGTAAGGACAGAAAAAACAGAAAGGAAGAGACCAAGAACCGTAAAATTTATAAATAGAATAAAAACAAAAATCTATTTAATTCCGCTCCTTGAAGGCTAAAGTAAGTAGGAGAATTTTCCGGAAAATGGATAAAAGACAAGAGCCAATTTGGTGTTTGAGGCTCGCTAATAGTCCGCCTCTTGAAGGAGTTTTGAGCCGCAGCAAAGAGGAAAAAGTGGAACAAAGTACACTTTTCCAGGAAGCGGATGAAGGGCTGCAAGGTAAAGAGAAGAGGAAGAGAAAACGAAGAAAGAGAAGCAGTAACGATAATGATAATAGAAATAATTGTCTGAGAAAGAGAAAGGCGTATTACTTTTCGAACAAGAACCACAATTGGTGGCAGCGCTTGGATCCAATTCCTATATCAACCTAGGAGACAAGACTGACAGAGAGAAGAGCTTTGTCCACCATCACCCCCGCTGCTGGGATGTCCTCGACCACCTCCCCCCCCTCTCTCTCCCCCCTCTTTCCCCTCTCTCCCTCCTCCATACTTTTAACTCCAGACCCCCGCGTTGACAGCAGGGAAATTTTCACCGTTGTTGGCCCGCCTGCCGTCCCGTCATTACCAGGGTGACCAGCACGCGGGAAAGGCTCCTTGTTCCCTCCTCTCCCCGCACGTCGAGGCCCGGGCGCCACTTGTCTGTCGAGCTGAAGGGCACAAACGACGGCGGGAAAGGCAGGTTGTGAGGTCTCGCCGCCTCACGTTCTTTGCTGTCAAGTTTAATTATGTTTTAAGAGGCTCCAACGGACTGTCTGCGATGCTTCTTGCGGCCGTTCAGGAAGAAGTATGGGCCAGTTTATTGGGTCGTAGCAGACGGAGGATAAAGGTTGGCCCAAAGGCTTATAAAAGGGAAATGTTTGGGGTTGTCGATAGCACGTTTGGTGGGGAATAACGCGACCGTTTTGTGGCAGAAGGGAACGGTAATTCGTTAGGAAGCAGTAAATAGCGGCCGCTGGAGACAAAGGACGTAAAAGGGAATGGCAAGAAAAAGCAATTATCAGGAAGGGAATACTAGTAATAAAAGGAGGACTCACTTGGTCCTTCCGCGAGGCTCCTGGCAGGGGGGAATTAAATAGCCGGCCAGAAAGGATACAGGAAAAGTCTGGTTAGGGGAAAAAATAGAAAAAAAGAAAATAACACTCATGACTACTGCACATCTTTTCTTTCTTCCTTTGTTTACTCTTTATTGTTATCTTTATTTTATTGTTATCACTATTATTGTTATTATTATTACTATCCCTATCCTCATGTATCATTTATATCATAGTTTTTTTATTGTTTATATTTTCTAAGGCATTTTTTTTCTTTCTCCGTCCTCTTTTTTATGATAATTACAAATATACCGAGTCGTTATATTAATTTTCTTCTCCCTCTTACGTTTCTTTTTAGTATATGTTTTGTCTCTCCACCCTGTCCCACTTCCTTCCTTTCCTTCCCTTCCTTCCCTTCCTTCCTTCCTTCTTTCACTTCCTTCCTTCCCTTCCTTCCTTCCCTTTCTTTTCAGTTTTCACCTTTTCCCTTATATTTCTTCTTCTTACGTTTCTTTTAAGTATTTTTTCTCCCTCCATTCTGTCCTACCTCCTTCCCTTTCTTCTCATCCTTTCCTTCCTTCCCTTCCCTCCTTTTCTTTCTTCCCTTCCTTCCCTTCCTTCCCTTTCTTACCTTCCTTCTCCTTCCTTTCCTTCCATTCCTCCCCTTCCTTCCCCTCCTTCCCTCCCTCCCTTCCTTCCCTTCCATCCCTTTATCCCTTTCTGTTCAATTCCCACCTTTTCCCTGGTGCTTTAATCGCCCTCTCCGTGACTTGACTTCCACCACACGTAAATGTAACACTCAAGCGTCTTTTGACCTGAGGACACCAAGGATTGTATTGTAATGCGCCACCCAGACCATGTTTCCTAAGAGCTGTTTCAACCCTAAGATGTCCCTTGTGGGGTGTTATGGCGTACGTGCGTTGTCCGTGGTGTTTTTTAAGGCTGTATAGTTATTGGTCTTGTATTGGTCCCTTGTTTTGTATTAGTTATTAGTTATGTAGTCATTGTTATTAGTCCATAGTTATTGATACGGTCTGGTTTTTGGCGGGTTTTTGGGCTGCATTTTTTTATATGGTGTGTAATAGTGTACGTGTGCTGTTCCTTGGCGTTTTTTTGGGCTATATAGTTATTGTATGGTCTGGTTTTTGGCGGGTTTTTGGGCTACATTTTTTTATATGGTGTGTAATAGCGTACGTGCGTGTGTCTCTGGTGGTTTTTTAGGCTACATAGTTTAATGATATGGCTGGTTTTTGGGCTACATTTTTTGATGTCGTGTGTTATAGCGTACGTGTCCGTGGTGGTTTTTAAGGCTATGTAGTAATTGATATGGTGTTGTTTTAATCCTTGTGTTTGTGAGTGGTTCTTGTTTCAGTCCGTTGTTAAGTTGAGTGGTTCGTGGTCAGTTGTTTTGGTCCGTTGTTTTGTTGCTTTGTCCGTTGTTTGGTCCGTGGTGGTTCTTTGGGCTACATCAATTTTGATATGGTCTGGTTTTCGACCGTTGTTTTGTTGATTCGTCCGTGTTTGGGTAACGTCCTTGATTATGTCCGTGAAATTCCCCAAAATAATGCATTGCTTGATTAACAATAGTCCTTAGTATTTACTTAATTCCCTCGTATACGCAGCTAGTCAAAGCACTATTATTGCCACGGACAAGGACAATGCCAGCGTTCTTTTTCCTTGTACCAACAAACAAAAGCTTTATTCTATTCGTAGTCATTCTAAAGGGAGATGAAATTGCTTTATTTAACTATCATGGAAGAGAAGACGGGATGGGAAAGGCGAGGGAAGTAAAGGATTAAAAAGGGAATATATTATCATGTTTTTTATCGTCAGTACTTTCGTGGCATTCATTAATTAATATGGAGAGGACGGTAAGGGGAAAAATATGGGAAAAAATGTTAATAAAGACTTAAGTTCGTTTAGCTTTTGGAAAAAATATAAATTAGCGTTTTTTTGTAAAGGGGAGGAGAGAGAGAGAGAGAGAGAGAGAGAGAGAGAGAGAGAGAGAGAGAGAGAGAGAGCTGCTACACACAAGCTCTCTTTCTCTCATATTTTCCCCTTCCCAAAAGAACGTTAATATATATTTTTTCCCACAAAGTCAATCCCCTCTCTCTTAAACACACACACACACACACACGCACACACACACACACACACACACACACACACACACACACACACACACACACACACACACACACACACACACACACAACAAAAAAAAAAAGGTTCTGAAGTCTATGTAGCGAACAAGAACACAAAAAACACCTTTGTTTTACATAACCTCTCCTCTCCCCGTTCGCCCCTTCTAAAAAAACTTTATTCCTCACCATTTATGAGTAAAAACTGGGAATCGGAACATGGCATTAATTCCTTATCCACCTGCTCCTCTAAACCCCCCCCTTTTTCCCCCTCCATCCCCCTCCCCCTCCCCCTTCCCCTTCCCCCTTCCCTTGTCTCTCCTCTCCTATGCTTCACTCTGTTTTTATTCTTTCTATTGACAAATTACACAACTTTTTTTAGTGTCGAGCAGTACTTGTGTCCGCTGAATATTAACTTTTTGTTTTGATATTTAGAGAGAGAGAGAGAGAGAGAGAGAGAGAGAGAGAGAGAGAGAGAGGAGAGAGAGAGAGAGAGAGAGAAGAGAGAGGAGAGAGAGAGAGAGAGAGACGGCACGATGCGGTGATTGATTTTAGCACGAAAGAGGAAGTAGAGGAAAGGTAGATAATGGTAGTGACATAAAAGAAAGAGGAATAAGAAAGGAATCTGGCGGGAAAGGTTATAGAAGAGAGAAAGAGAAAGCAGTGGATAGAGAAGGAAGGGGAAGAAGAGAAAGAAAGAAGGAAGGGGAGGAAGAGGTAGATGAAAGCTTTGCAAGGGAAGGAAGTAGATGTAATTACAATGGTGGGGGAATGAAAGGAAGAGTAACAGGAGTAACTGGAAAGGAAATGAGAGAGAGAGAGAGAGAGAGAGAGAGAGAGAGAGAGAGAGAGAGAGAGAGAGAGAGAGAGAGAGAGAGAGAGAGAGAGAGTAATGTGACTGAACTCCTCTCATCCGTTTTCTTTTTCATTGTATTTACTTCTACAGTTTTTTAATTCTTTTTCATTGTTTAACCTTGAAGTACATTTTTCTCATTCATACATTTTCTTTCGCTGTAATTATTGTATATTTTTAGTTTGTTTTAGGCTCTTTTATTTTATTTTTTTATTCAGTTTTGTTTGAATCACATTTTTACATATTTCATTTTGTTTCCTTCAGACATTCGAATTTGTTTCTCCTCTGATACATTCATAATTATTTTTTT
>JACEEZ010011353.1:140000-155000 GCA_016584305.1 Chionoecetes opilio
CACACACAGCTACCAACCTACACAAAAACCAGTACTCACTCTAGACCCCTCCCACACCCTACTACCATCTCTCGTTTACTTCCACCTAACAATAACAAAAAGCACAATGAAACTAATTCATTAAAAAAGAAACACTAAAAAAACCATCTACCGTATTACACCAAGCACAAAACAAAAGGAGGAAGAGGAAAAACACTTAAGCCAGGAGAAGCACAGAAGAGAAGCACGAAAGAAGAAGAGAGAGAGAGACACAAAACAGGAATACAACAGAAAAGCAAACAAAGAGGAAACGAGAAACAAAAGAAGATAGCACAAATGGACAGCAGAAAATAGGAGACAAATAATTAGCGAGTGGAGAAGAAATGGGCAAGGTTTGCAGCAAGTGCATATGTCACACGTCTTCACATTTACATATAACTGGATCTGGTGTATCCGTGGCTGTGTTTATGCGGTGCCCGCCCTCTCTGCCTGGTTTATTTTCAATTTGTGGAGATGTGTGTGTGTGTGTGTGTGTGTGGATGTGGTGTTGTGTGATGTGGGGTGTGTGGTGTGTGTGTGTGTGGTGTGTGTGTGGATTGTGTGTGTGTGTGTGTGTGTGTGGGGATGTGTGTGTGTGTGTGGTGTGTGTGTGGTGTGTGTTGTGTGTGTGGTGTGTGTTGTGTGTGGGTGTGTGTGTGTGTGGGTGTGTGTGTGTGTGTGTGTGTTGTGTGTGTGTGTGTGTGTGGAATTTTCTTTCATGTTATTTTTTCTTTTAATCTCTATCGTATCAGGGCTTGTATTTTCTGTTATTATTCTTCATTTTGCATCTTTTTCCTCTTCATCTTTATCTTCTTCCTTGTCGTCGTCATCTTTTATGGACAAACGACCCGAACTTTCCTTTTAAAATGCAGTGTTTTCATGCTGTCTTGCGTGCACAGCTTCTGACTTCCATTCTTGCGCCCTTCATGCCTTCACTTCATTTTTTCCCCGCTCCTCCACGTACTAATCCTCCATACCCATCATCCTCAAAAGCCTTGAGAGCCGCCACGTCCACTCACATCGCCCTTACTGAAGGCACTGGGTTGGAGGGCCTTCCAGAGGGTCCTTATATACCCTCCTCCCTCTCTTGGCCCTCGACTCAAGGCCACTCAGCGCGCATAAGAGTCATACTTAGGCGTAAAATGCAGAGTTATGCCCTTGTGATGTAGGCTATGCGGGTTATACGCTGAGAGGCTGTCTGGAGGAGGGAAGATGAAGGAGATCAGGTTATCTGCTAACATCATCACCCTTGTTTGGAGATACTGTACACTGAAGGCTACTTGTGTTAAGACTTGAATTGTTGCTTCATGTTCATTGAGGAAGTGTTTGATCTCTCTCTCTCTCTCTCTCTCTCTCTCTCTCTCTCTCTCTCTCTCTCTCTCTCTCTCTCTCTCTCTCTCTCTCTCTCATCTTTTCCGCTCCTCTTTACTCTATTCTATGTTCTTATTTCTCTTGATCACAGAAACACATGATGTTTACGGGCTCTTAAAAACTTCTTTATTTTCTTATTTCTAGTTCTCTTATGTTACAGCAACCACATCGTTACTTAAACAACTCCCCTACTCACTCACTCACTCACTCCTACTCACTCTCACTCACTCACTCACTCACTCACTCACTCACTCACTCACTCACTCACTCACTCACATGACACTCACTCACTCACTCACTCACATGACACTCACTCACTCACTGACACTCACTCACTCACTCACTCACATGACACTCACTCACTCACTCACTCACTCACATGACACTCACTCACTCACATGACACTCACTCACTCACTCACTCACTCACTCACATGACACTCACTCACTCACTCACTCACATCACTCACTACTCATCACTCACTCACTACACTCACTCACTCTACTCACTCATCATGACACTCACTCACTCACTCACTCACTCATCACTACTCACTCACTCACATGACACTCACTCACTCACTCATCACATGAACACTCACTCACTCACTCATGACACTCACATGACACTCACTCACTCACATGACTCACTCACTCACTCACTACATGACACTCACTACTCACTCACTCACATGACATCTCACTCACTCACTCACTCACTGCACTCTCACTCACTCACATGACACTCACTCACTCACTCACATGACACTCACTCACTCACTCACTCACATGACACTCACTCACTCACTCACTCACTCACATGACACTCACTCACTCACATGACACTCACTCACTCACTCACTCACTCACTCACATGACACTCATCTCACTCACTCACTCATCATGACACTCACTCACTCATCTCACTCACATATCACTCACTCACTCACTCACTACAGACATCACACTCAACATGACACTCATCACTCACTCACATGAACACTCATCACTCACTCACCATGCACTCCCCTCACTCACTCCTCACTCACTCACTCACTCACTACTGACACTCACTCACTCACAATGCACTCATCATACATCACATACATCACTCACATGACACTCACTCACTCACATGATCACTCTCAACTCCACTCACTCACTCACTAGGACACTCACTCACTCACATGACACCTCACTACTCACTGCACACTCACTCATCACTCACTCACTCACTCACTCACATGACACTCACTCATCACTACACTCACTCACTCACTGACACTCATCACTTCACATGACACCCACTGCACTCACTCACTTCACATGACACTCACTCACTCACATTGACACTCACTCACTCATGCACTCACTCACTACACTAATGATCACTCACTCACTCACATGTAGACTATCACTCCTCACTGACACTCACTCACTCACATGACACCACTCACTCACATGACAGACACTCACTCACTCACATGACACTCACTCATCATCATCTCACTCACATCACTCACTCACTACATGACACTCACTCATCACATGACTCACTCACACTCACTATCACTCACTTCACTCACTCACATGACACTCACTCACTAATGACACTCACTCCTCACTCACTCATCATATCACTCACTCATCATGACACTTCTCACTTCAGAACTCACTCATCACTGACCTCACTCACTCTACATGACTACTCACTTCACTCCTCACTCCTCCTCTCTGACATCCTCACTCCTCACTCTCACTCACTACACTCACTCTCACTCACTCACTCATCTCACTCACTCTCATCACTCATCTCACTCACTCCTCCTCCTCTCTCTCTCTCCTCTCTCTCTCCTCCTCTCATACTCTCTCTCTACTCATCCTCTACTCTCTCTACTCTCTGCTCCTCTCCTCTCTCTACTATGTACACTCCCTCCTTGTCTCTAATGACGTTTTTCTCAATTCTTAATCACTCAATCACTCCTCACTCTGCGTCCTCTAATAATCATGAATCACTACTCATATCTCCGTCTCCAATCATCTACTTCACTCCTCGCGTTTATTAGTTCCGCATCACTTCACACTCCTCTCGTATGCCTACCGCCACTTCTTCTCACTTTTTTCTTCTTTTCACTGTATTCAGAGTTGCATAAGTTTGAGTATTTTTGCAGTATTTTCCTCGAACTTTTCCCGACGGTGGGACAGAAGGTGAAATATAAAAAACAAAAACTTTATCTCCGTCTTTCACTCATCTCTCGTGAGTCTGGGGGCGCCACTTTACCTGGGGGGGGAGCGGCCATATTTAGGGGGGGACTGACTTGTTTTTTTTGTCTACTGTTAAAATATGCAGGGTATAAGTGTGTATAAGTTTGTAGTAATTGTAGTAGCAGTTTCGTCCCCTGGAGATTAGCGGGAGGGAGGGAGGGAGGGAGGGAGGCAGGAAGGGAAGGAAGGAAGACTCTCTCTATCTCTCTCTCTCACTGTCTTTCTCTCTTTCTCTCTTTTTTCTCCTTTCTAGACATCACTTTTCTCCTCTTTCCTTTACCTTTCCTCACCTCTCTCTCTCTCTCTCTCTCTCTCTCTCTCTCTCTCTCTCTCTCTCTCTCTCTCTCTCTCTCTCTCTCTCTCTCTCTCTCTACTATTTTATAGTTTTTTCTTTGTTTTAACTTATTTTAGATCTTACTTTCTGGCTCCTTCTGGCGTCCGTGTTCTGATATTGAATTTCCTCACTCTTTCTTGCGTGACTCCAATTAGGTTTAGTTCCTTTTGTCTCGCGTTTTATTCCTCGCAATCATCCACACTCCTCTCGTCCACCTAATTGCCAACCACGCCAGCTCTTCCACTTCGCTCCACCGGATGTAGTTCCCTGCATCTCTTCCACTTGCCATTGTATTTCAAGGTAGTTTGCATGTATTTCAGCAAATAACCATTTTATTCAAGGTATTTTTTTCATGTTTTTTATCATATACTCATTTTTTTATTGTATTTCAAGGTATTTTCATGTATTGCATCATATAACTTTTTTTCTATTTTAAGGGATTTTTCATGTTTTTCTTCATATAACCATTTTTATATTAGATTTCAGGGTATATTCATATATCTTTTTCTTCATATAACCATTTTTTTTTGTATTTCAAGGTATTTTTAATATATTTCATCACAACCATTTTTCCTATGAATTATCTACTCTATATTTTTTCCTAATATTTATAGATCCTATTATTTTCCTGTTCACAAATAAGCATTCAAGTTAAAAATAAATCACTACGGTATTCGTTAATTAATACCAGATCATCGTATTTCCTTTCTCTCTACTTTATTCCCCACCAAATCAGCGGCGGAATTAAGGCACTATGTTTCCCTCCTTTTCTTTTCACAATGTAATTCTCCACCACTACCACTACCTCGGTTGCAAGAATTCATTACGTCCCTCAATCAAGCCTGCCTCTAATTTCCTTAACCAATCAGCGAGTGGTATTGCCTTGTGGGAGGACCAATCACACGCCAGTATATGTCTCGCCAAAACCGAATTCATCTCCCAACTTTCCCGAGTGATTCCTCCTCTCTTAACTACCCCCCACCCCACCCGGTTTCCCTACCCCTATCTCTTTCCATCTCTCCACTCGTCTCTCCACCTCTCTCTATCTCTCCCACCCCACTATCTCTCCATCCCTCCATTCCTTCCTCTACTCCTTCCCCCCTCTCTCTCTCTCCCCCCCACTACTCTCCTCCTCTCCATCCCTTCTCCTATCTCTCTCCATCCCTCCACCCATCTCTCCACCTCCTCATCCTCAGACCAATCTTCTCCTACTCTTTCTCCCATCCTCACCCATTCTTCCAACCTCAGTCTCATACTCGAGACTTAAAGTACTTGTCCTAACTCTTATGTCTCACACATCGCAAAAGAGCTCTTTTACAATCACTGAGTCGCTATTTACTGATTGAGTAATTCAGAGAGATAGTTGAGATTAGCTTTCCATGAGAGGAGGGAGGGAGGGAAGGGAAGGAAGGAAGGAAGAAGAGAGGAAGGAGGAGGAGGGAATATTTTTGCGATTGGTCAGAGGAGGATGAGAGAAGGGAGAGGAAGAAGGAGAGAGAGGAGAAGAGAGAGAGAGAGAGAGGAGAGGAGGAGCAAATTTTGCTACTGTCAAAGGGAGAGAGAGAGAGAAGAGAGAGAGAGAGAGAGAGGAGGGAGAGGAGGAGAGAGAGAGAGAGAAGAGCAGATACAACTATTTCCTACAATTTCTTTGTCTATCTTAAAGGGGAGAGAGAGAGAGAGAGAGAGAGAGAGAGAGAGAGAGAGAGAGAGAGAGAGAGAGAGAGAGAGAGAGAGAGAGAGAGAGAGTATGTAGGTAAGTAAAAGGGAAAGGAGAGCATGAAGGAAATTGAACCAGAGAGAAAAGGAGAATGGAATGGTAAATAGGAGAGAGAGAGAGAGAGAGAGAGAGAGAGAGAGAGAGAGAGAGAGAGAGAGAGAGAGAGAGAGAATGTTAATAACCCAGGGGAGATGAAGGGAGAGAAGAATTAACACCCAAGCTTACCATATCCCTCCTTGTATATTGAAAGGGAGGGAATGGGAGAGGGAGATAAGGATGATAGGATATAGAGGAGGGCAGATCAGGGAGAGGGGAGAGAGTGAGGGGAGAAAAAAGGGGAGACTGGATAGAGGGGAATTTACTCCTCTATTATTAAGCAAGGAAGGGTTGAAGGGGAGGATGAGGGGAAAAGGGGAAAACTATGACAGGACATCTATTTCTTATAAGGTGATGTGAGGGATGGAAAGAGGGGAAGGGTTAGACATAGGAAAGAATACATGGAGATAAAACCTTTATGCCCGGGAATATATGGTCTTACCTGAGGGGAAAGGAGGAAATAGAGAGGGGAAAGCCACTCTAGTCCCTTATCTCAGGTAGGTGAGGGGAGAGGGAGAGAAGAGGGGAGAAAGAGTTAGACAAAAAAATAACGTCTTTTATAAACACTTGAAAAGGATAGAAAGATGGAGATTAACTACACACTTTTTTTATAAACACAACTGGTTCTTATTCTTGGAAGGTTAGAAAGGTAGAGATTAACAACACTCTTTTTTATTAACACTGTTGGTTCTTATTCTTATTCTTGGAAGGTGACAAAGATGGAGATTAGGTACACACAACTACCTCTATCCTGTACTCTACCAGTGAGAAAGATGGAGATTAACTACACACAGGTTCCTCTATCCTGTACTCTACCAATGAGTTAGGGAGGCGGTGGTCGAGTGGTTAGCGTCTTGGAGTAGTGAGCTCGATGTCTCTAGTTCGAGTCCTGCCGGGGACAACTCTTTCGGCATTCTTTGATGCGATCGACAAGAGCTTGGTAGGGGAGCACAAGGTCCCGAGTTCAAGTCCCACCAAGGTGCAACTCTCAAATCCATCGTCGAGTGGCCGAAGAAACCCGCATGCATTATACCTGTTCTTTCGACTTCGACTTCAAAGTGCAACGGAGGAACACCAGGTGGCAGCATGAGCCTGACTGAAGATTCGTACATCACAGAAAACGGTATCTTCACCTAAGACCACAGGTGTCACTATAAAAATCCAGCCAATCAACCAACGGGCGAGGGCGACCGACATCACGACCCTCCAGAATGTGCAGGCCAACCACCTGAGCCCTCAAAAGAAAAATTGCCTGCATGCGCTATAGGCTCCAACGTAAAAAGAAGAAGAAGAAGAAGAAAGATGGACATTAGATACACACAGCTTTCTCTATCCTGTCCACCACCACCACCACCGCCACCCACCACCACCGCTGACAGTCGCTTAAAATGCTGACCAAAGTTTTCTTGTTTGCTCTTAATTAGGTCGTTAGTCACCGTCTCCTTCCTCACGCCGGGCTGTCAGACGCCCCTATGTTTACCCTCACTACCTCCTCCTCCCTCCTCCTCCTCCTCCTCCTCCTCCCTGATCGCTGATAAGTGTAATCTATAAACTCGCTAATCTTGGCAGTTCAATGCACTCGCGTCGAAACTTTTTTGTTGGTTTTCTTAACTTTTTGCTTTATTTATCCTATTAGCTTGTTTTGTCTGATTAGGTTGTTTGTGAGAGAGAGAGAGAGAGAGAGAGAGAGAGAGAGAGAGAGGAGAGAGAGAGAGAGAGAGAATCAGGAAATTTTGCAAGTGTAAGGAAGATGGAGGAGGAGGAGGGAGGAGGAGGAATACATAAGAATACATATGAAGGAGGAGGAGGAGGAGGAATACATAGGAAGAAGGAGAAGGAGGAATACATAGGAAGGAGGAGGAGGAGGAATACATAGGAATACATAGGAAGGTGGAGGAGGGGGACAGGCACAAATGTCTCCAGGTAGAGGCAGGTAAGGCACATTCCCCACCTGTCTCGCCAATTCTCCTTGAAATGCACCCAAAACCATTTCACCTGGACACTTACACTCCTCCTCTTCCTCTTCCTCTTTCTGTCTTCTTCCTACTCTCCAACTTCCTCTTCCTGTGTTCCTTACTCTCCTTCTTCCTCTTTGTCTATCTCTTTCTCCTCTCCCTCTTCCATTTCCTGCCTTCTTCCTCCTACTCTCCCTGTCCTTCCTCTTTCTGTCTTGGGGAATGGTAGGAGGAGGAGGAAAGGAGGAAGGGGAGAGGAGGAGAAAGGTGGTAGGAGAAAGGTGGTAGGAGGAGGGAGGAAGGAAGGCAAGTAGTAGAAGACGAAGAACAAGAACAAGAACAAGAAAATTAAGTAGAAAACAGAGAGGAAGTAGGAAGGGGAGAGGAGGACAGAGGTAGGAGGAGGGAGGAGGGGAAAAGAAAAGTAGGAGGAGGAGAGAGGAGGAAGGAGGAAGGTAGGGGAAAGGAGGTAGGAGAGAAGGGGAAAGGAGAAAGGCAGGAGGAGGAATAGTAAGGACGGAGGAAGGAGGAGGCAGGAAGAAGGTAAGGAGGAAGGAAGGAGCAATAAAAGGCCTCAGGGTGACTAGTAACACCCTCACGCCGCCCACAAATCGTCACGCACTCCCTGAATTGGCGCTAATTTCCACGATTTTCCCACTTGTCTCACTGGCTAACTCCTCCTCCTCCTTGTGGTTCTCTTTATGGCACTTGACCTCTCCTCGCTCCTCCTCCTCCTCCTCCTCCTCCTCCTCCTCCGCTCCTCGCTCCTCTCCTCCTCCTCCTCCTCCTCCTCCCTCCTCCTCCTCCTCCTCCTCCTCCTCCTCCTCCTCCTCCTCCTCCTCTTCCTCTTCCTCCTGATTCCTGAAGGGGTTCACCTGAAGGCATAAGCTGGTTTGTGTTTACTCCGTGGTCCGTGAACCTCCTGTCGCTGCTCTTGTTTGGATGTAGAAGGAAGGGAGGGAGGTAGTGGGAGGTAATGGGGGAAGGGGTTGGGAGGAGGGTAAGGGAAGGAAGGGAAGGGGTTGGGAGGAGGGTAAGGGAAGGAAGGGAAGGGAAGGGAAGGGAAGGGAAGGGAAGGGAAGGGAGGGAAGGGGAAGGGGAAGGGGATGGGAAGGGATGGGAAGGGAAGGGAAGGGCAGGACAGGGGATGGGGAGGGAAGAAAAGGAAAGGGAATGGAAGGGAAGGGAAGGGAAGGGAAGGGAAGGGAAAATATAGGTAGGGGATGGGGAAGAAGGGAAGATAAAAGAAGAGAAGTGAAGTGAAGTGAAAAGATTGGTAGGGTAGGGAAAGGTAGAGGAGGGGAAGGAGGGGAGAAAAGTGATCAAAGGAGAAAAACTGAAGGAAAACTGTGAAGACTTAGATGGTAAATAAGGGAACGTTTTGAGGAAGTGAAAAACAGGAAGAGAAGTAAAGAAAGAAGGAAGGAAGGAAATACGTTAAGATTGAAGGCTAGAAGAGGAATAGGATAAAAGGGGTTAAGGAGAGGATATGATGATAGCGTTGTGTGTGTGTGTGTGTGTGTGTGTGTGTGTGTGTGTGTGTGTTGTGTGTGTGTGTGTGTGTGTGTGTGTGTGTGTGTGTGTGTGTGGTGTGTGTGTGTGTGTGTTGTGTATGTGTGTGTGTGTGTGTGTGTGTGTTGTGTGTGTGTGTGTCTGTGTGTGTGTGTGTGTGTATTTATCACAGTTTCATGATAAATCTGTTGTGTTTTTTGGATTGTGTGATTTTATGTGAAATGCACGCGTGTTAACAAAATAAAAGTTGTCCTACGTGCATGACAGTTTGAGTTGCAGAGTTATGGCAACACAACAACACACTCAGTCACAGCAACACACGTTATGTATAGTTAAACTCTCTCTCTCTCTCTCTCTCTCTCTCTCTCTCTCTCTCTCTCTCTCTCTCTCTCTCTCTCTCTCTCTCTCTCTCTCTCTCTCTCTCTCTCTCTCTCTCTTTTATGAATTCTATGAAGTTTTACAGTCAGGAGCTTCAGCTGAACTACTGTAAACTATCTGACTTTATAGGAATATGTAAAATTATTCCTAACTTAAAATACAACTCTCTCTCTCTCTCTCTCTCTCTCTCTCTCTCTCTCTCTCTCTCTTCTCTCTCATCTTTCTTGGTCAATTGGTAAGATGAAAAAAAATAATGATTACAGACCGTCTTCCCGTTGTCCAATAATGTAATTTGGAATGAAGGAGAAAATTAATGATTCAATGGAAGAACATTAAGAGGAGAAGGAGGAGGAAGAGGAAGAGGAAAGAGGGTCGACTAAGTGATAATTGGAGAAAGGCGATATCTAGATGTTAAAAAAAAGAGAGAGAGAGAGAGAGAGAGAGAGAGAGAGAGAGAGAGAGAGAGAGAGAGAGAGAGAGAGAGAGAGAGAAGAGATAATTGAATGATAAGGAATGACATCTTAAGACGAAGAATCGAAAGAGAAAATGAAGAGGAATAGAAATCTCTCTCTCTCTCTCTCTCTCTCTCTCTCTCTCTCTCTCTCTCTCTCTCTCTCTCTAGGATATAAACATACACGAAAAAAATATAAACAAGGTTACCAGATCGAGTTTTGAGGAAATTACTGCAACATGCATTTTATAGCCAAGTTCTAAAATGGGATGAGCGTTTGCCTGTTTTTTTGCTTCGTTGTAGCCGAGAATGGCCGGGACGAAACTGCCTGATTGTCCATTAATGGCTGGGCCTCGGAAATATTCAGTAGATTAGACCCTAGGTGGTAGTGGTGGTGGTAGTGTTAGTAGTAGTGGTAGGAGAGGGTGGTGGTAGTGTTAGTAGTAGTGGTAGGAGAGGGTGGTGGTAGTGTTAGTAGTAGTGGTAGGAGTGGGTGGTGGTAGTGGTAATGGTGGTAGTAGAGGTGGTTGTGGTTTTGGCGTGTGTGTAGTTTGTTAAATTAGTGTTGTGGTGATGATGTGTTTGGTAATAGCTGTGATGGGGGATATTTTGCACCGTATCAAGAGTATAGTTTTTTCAGTATAGTTTAATATAGCAGTATAGTTTTTTTAGTATAGTTTACGTTGCATTTAGTATAGTTGCATCTAATTTCATACATTCAGTTATTTTCTCATTCTAACTACTGTTTTTTTATACTCGTGAAGAGAAACACACACACACACACACACACACACACACACACACACACACACACACACACCACAAAACACACACCCACCTACCCACCCACCCACCCACCCACCCAGACACACAATAAGAAAGAAAATTAAAGGGGAGAAAAAAGTACAATGGAAATGCTAATCGGTTATACTGTTACTGCAAACACTGACGTGAGAAGCTGAAAAAAGCTGAAAAAAGCTGAAAAAAGGAGAAAAAAGAAAAGAAAAAACTGAAATGTTAATCGCCTTGACTTTTATTTTTGGTCCATTTGTTCTGCTTTTTTTTTTTACATTTTTGTTTTTAGGATAATCGACGAATGGAATTACAAAGCATTATTTAGGGGCTGTTAGAGGTCTGAGGGTGCTAGAAAAAAAGAAACGAAAAAACTCCATTAATAGAAAGAAAAGGAAGGAGAAGAAAAAAATACATTACCAAGAGAAACGAGAGAGAGAGAGAGAGAGCAAGAGAGAGAGAGAGAGAGAGAGAGAGAGAGAGAGAGAGAGAGAGAGAGAGAGAGAGAGAGAGAGAGAGAGATAAGGTCATTCCAAAATTAAATCATTAATCGCAGTGGGAAAAAAACTAATTCTACATTTCAAAAACCCTCGAAATTTGTATTAATTATTCGCCGCCAATCTATCACTTTAATATCACGGCTCGGAATACAGACATAAAGAACAGTGTTTGTAACCAGACTCAAACACATCATTTTGCATTTTGGAATTTCGAAAACGAAGCAAAATTTCCAGGTTGCCACACTGACCTTGAATTTTTTTTCTTCTTTTCTTCTATTTTCTTTTTGTTTTGTTTGGAATCACCTTTAGACTTGTATTATATTATTTTTTATTATATTACAATTTTTTTTATATGATTCTTGCATTATTTTAGGTGCCTTTGTTTGGCCAAGGTTTTGTTAGGGTTGGTTAGGACGTAATGTATAGCGCTTTATTATTTTTTTAGCAATTTAGACATTTTTTTTATTTGTCTATTTATTTTATTTTTATTTGCATGTTTTTTTTTTTTTACCATTTGTCTTGTTTCATGGTATATTATGTCAGTTTTTTGTGTGTCAATCGCTCTCTCTCTCTCTCTCTCTCTCTCTCTCTCCTCTCTCTCTCTCTCCTCTCTCTCTCTCTCTCTCTCTCTCTCTCTCCAACTAATTCATAAAATAGGGTGGGAATTAGTTCCTCGCACCCTCCGTTCCATTAACTTAATTACTTGCATTACAGACAACCTTTGAAATATTCAGTCCTATGTTAGAGCAGCAGGAGGAAAAGGGGAGGAGGGGGGGGAAGGAAAATCATTTTAAAAGGTCTTGTGATAAAACCGTTGGACTGAAAAAATTTAAAAATGAAAATTGTATTGAGAGAGGGGGGAGAGAGAGAAGGGGGGGGCCGGAGAGGGAGAGAGAGAGGGGGGTAGGGGAAGAGAGGGGGGGAGAGGGGGGAGAAAATAAGAGAGAAGAGAGGGGTGAGAGAGAAAAATTGGGGGGGGTTTTAAATATATATATAATAACCAACAGTTTGGGCCCTTTTTCTCAAAAATCATTAAAATAGTCCCCGTAAAAGAGTGATGATAAAATTTTGGGCCCAGAAATATTATTGATAATAGTAATGACATTTTTAAATTTTTTGGGAAGTAAGACAACATAAGAAAATTGGGAAAAAAATACTATATTACGGGACATATTGTTATTCCTTTCCCTAAATTTAATTTTTAAAGAATCACAAATCAACCTGTGTGTTTAAATGGGGTGTTGGAGCGTGTTTTTTGGTAGTGGTGAGGGGTTAAAAAGGTCATCACCCACATCGGTTATAAAAATTTCCCGGTTTACGGGTAAATTTTCCACACTCAGGTAGGAAAAAGACAAGGTCAAGGGGCCAAATAAGGGACAGGGGTTTTACCAGAGCCCCGATAAGGACACTTTGAACAGGGGTCAATAAATACATTTTTTATTGTAAAGACCCCGAAATTTTTTTTGGAAAGATTTTAATTCCTTATACCCGTTTGATTTAAAAAATTTTTCCTATATTTAAAAAGGGAAAATCTATTTTTCATTAAAGTTCGTACCTTTTTTTTGGTTTTGTGTTTTCCAGTACAGTACCCAAATCCAGGTCATGTCCCCCTCTGTTCGAGTCCCCTACCATTCATTTTTTTGTTTGTTTTTTTGGGGAATTGTTTTACGGGTTTTTTTGTTTGGGTTTTTGGGGTGTTGGGGATACTTGCTTGTTGTTGCGTTATATTTCCTTTTTGTTTGTTTTTGTTTTGCTTGTTGTTACGGGTTAAACTTGGGCCCTTTTGTTGGGTTGTTGTGTTATTTCCCCTTTTGGTTTTGGGGTTTTTGGTTTCGTTTTTACGGGGTTTGCTTTCCTTGTGTTGGGGGTTTTTTGTGTTAATTGGCCCTTTTTTTTGGGTTTGTTGTTGTTTAAAGTTTAGGCTTGGGCCTTTTGTTGGGGGTTTTTGTGTTTTTATGCCTTTGTTGGTTTTGTTGCTTTCTTGTTACGTTTTGCTTGCCTTTTTTGTGGGTTGTTGTGTTTATATTTCCTTGGGGTTTTTGTTGTGTTGCTTTTTGTTTCGGACTTGCCCTTTTGTTGGGTTTTTTTGTTTAATTTTTCCCCCCCCCCGTGTTGTGTTGTGTTTTCTTTTTTTTACTTTTTTCTTGCCTTTTGTTGGGTTTTTTTGTTATTTGCCTTTTGTTTTGGGTTTTGGGTTGGGTTTTTTGTTGTTGCGTTGGGATTGGGCCCTTTCCCTTTCTTTTTCTCTTGTTTTTTACGTCTATTTTAAATTTTCTTATTTATTTTTTATGGGCATTTTTTTTTCCCTTTAAACAAAGTTTCTTGTGATTTTAAAGGGTTGGGTAATGAAGGAAAAGGAGGGGAGAGAGGGGGAGAGAGAGAGGGGGAAAAGAAGAAGAGAGAGAGAGAGAGGGGAGGGGAGAGAGAGGGTTTAAAGCAAAGGGGAATGAGAAGGGAAAGGGGGATTTTTTGGGATAAGGAGCGCTGATGGGGACCCCAAGACTTTGCCGCCCCTTTGGGGAATAAGTATTTTAATTATGTGTGAGAAAGAAAAGAAGGGAATTGATTGGTCCCCATCTCTCTCTTCTCCTCTCTCTCTCTCTCTCTCTCTCTCTCTCTCTCCCCCTCTATCCTCCCCTCTCTCTCTTTCCTTTCTCTTCTCTCTCCCCCGTGAATACTTGCACATTCAAATTTAAATTACCCAGATTTAGTAATTACTAAAAGCCACAGGTTTCTACTACTACTACTATTTTCTCTAAATGCTACTGCTTACTAATACTCCCAAATATACTACTATACTACTTTTTTTCTAAATACTTTCACTATTACCTATTTTTTAAAAACTACTACTACTACTACTACTACTACTACACTACCCACTACTCTACTTACACTACTATCTAAATACTACTATACCCACAAAACTACACCACCCCCCGAAATACTGCACCAAAAATAAAGCAATTTGGGAAAAAAATTTGGAACACACCACAAAGCCCCTCTTTTTCCTCAAGGCCGAAATTTTTTTTAACGAAGCTAAAAAAACGAGCAATCAAAATAATTGGTTTTTGCAAAAAAAGGTCAAAAAAAAGTAAACCCGGGGGGCTCTCTGTGGTCCCCCTGGCAGGGGAGGGTCAGGAGGCAAGTGTGGGGGAGGGGAGGGGAAGGCGGGAGTTTAGGAGGCGAGTGGCAGGGAGGGAAGGCGGGGGGTCAGGAGGCCAGGGGTGGCAGGCAAGGGAAGGGGGGGAGTCAGGGGCCCCAGGGGCAGGCAGGGAAGGCGGGAAATTTAGGGGGGCGGGGAGAAATGGCGGGGGGGGAAGGCCCGGGGGGTTTAGGGAAGGGCCGAGTGGCAGGCGGGAAGGGGGGGAGTCCGGGAAAGGGAGAGTAGCAGGCAGGGGGAAAAAGGGAGGGCAGGGGGGCCCCGAGTGGCCCGGCAGGGAAGCGGGGGGTTTTAGGGGCAGCGTGGCAGGCAGGGAAGGCGGGGGTCAAGGGGGCAGCGTGGGGGGAGGGAGGGAAGGGGGGAGTCAGGAGGGAGGTGGGAGGCAGGGAAAAGGGGGGATCAGGGGGCAGAGTGGCAAAGGGAGGGAAAGGGGGGGGGGAGTCCCGGAAAGG
>JACEEZ010011353.1:170000-187500 GCA_016584305.1 Chionoecetes opilio
GTATAGTAGTAGTAGTAGTAGTAGTAGTAGTAGTAGTAGTAGTAGTAGGGAGTAGTAGATGAAGAAGTAGAAGGAGAGATGAAGTAGAGGGGAAAATGGAGGAATTAGGGAAGGACAAATAAGAAAAACCCTGCAAGAAAATTTATAAAATGAAGGAGAAATGACAAAAGGAATGGTTAGGAGTGTTTAGTCATATAATCAAATCGATACCTAGTCTTATAATCTAACTATTCTGTCGTTAATAAGCTACCTGCACCCTTTCTGAGCACCTGGTACCTGGTAGGGGGAGGGGAAGCAGGGGGGACAGGGGGGTAGGGTTAATTACAGGTGCTGACAGGGGAGAGGCAGGTGCGTGGGCAGGTGTAATAATATAGGTATTTGGTATGTAAATAGAGGCTGGAGAAAGATATTACTGTCTGGGGTTTTTTTCTAGTGGGGATTAGAATATTAGATTGCTCTTTTTAATGTGTTTTTTTTCATTGTTTTTTTTATGCCTTGTTTGTTTTTATTATGTATTTATTGTTTTTATGTTTAATTGTTTTTTTTTTATTACGTGTTTTTTTTGTTGCTCTATGTTTGTTTTTATTGTGTTTTTATTGTTTTTATGCTTTTTGTTTGTTTTTATTCAGCGTTTTATTTGTGTGAGGTTGTGTATTGAGTCTTCTTAGTAATGCCACCTAGAAGAGGTTAGTTTGTTTTCTTACTGTCTTTGTTTTGTAAGAATGTTCGAATTTATGGTTTTGTTAATATAGTTTTCATTGCGTTTTGGTTTAGTGACCTTCGGATTAGATTGATTTTGTAATGTTTTTGATCTGAGGAGTGGGAATTGTTATATCTCTCTCTCTCTCTCTCTCTCTCTCTCTCTCTCTCTCTCTCTCTCTCTCTCTCTCTCTCTCTCTCTCTCTCTCTCTCTCTCTCTCTCTCTCTCTCTCTCTCTCTCTCTCTCCATTTTTTCATCTTTCTCTCTTGATATTGAATAATTACACAAAATTAATACCATTTATTTTTACTTGCACCATTTTTTGAGTCTCCTGTGATGCGTTGCTCGTATTTTGATCTTTCATTTTTACATCACTTTTTCTTCCTTTTATTTTCATGTACATCTTTTCCTGCCGCTCTGCTTCCCACCTTTCTTGCCTTCTGCTAATCCTGACTTCTGCCTTCCTGACTCGCCCTTACTGACTCTCGCCTACCTGACTCTTGCCTTCCTGACTCTTTCCCTCCTGACTATTGCCTTCCTGACTCTCGCCCTTACTGTCTCCTATCATAAAGCCTAAAGTGTCCAGTGCCATAACGACATATACAAATATTTCATGACATGTCGACCAGGTTTTCACTTGCTTAGCTGTCAAAAATGAATATTAATTGGCTTAGCGAACATGCATTTTTCTTTAGATTTTTTATTGGAGACATTGAGGAGTGGGTATGAGAGAGAGAGAGAGAGAGAGAGAGAGAGAGAGAGAGTATATTTATTTTCCTGTGCAATTGAATTTGGAATGAAATTAATGGGTTTTTGCTCTTTCTTTTATTACAGGTGGAGTGAAGGAGTGCCGGTGTGGTGCTGTTCCGTCAGTCTTCCCGCCAATGTGTCAGGTATGGAATGGAATGGAAGTGGAAATGGAATATAATGGAAGTGGGAATGGAAGTGGAGTGGAATGGAAGTGGGAATGGAAGAAAAATTTGAGTATGGAAATATAAATATGTCAGGGATGGAAAGGAATGCAAGATTTTTAGAATGGAATTGATATTTTTTTCTATCTTCCCATTCCTGCAATCCCTATTATTAGAAATGTGTTAAGTACTTAGTAGCGAACAACAGCGAAACCCTGAGAGAGAGAGAGAGAGAGAGAGAGAGAGAGAGAGAGAGAGAGAGAGAGAGAGAGAGAGAGAGAGAGAGAGAGAGAGAGAGATGAATATATTAGGAATTATTTGCATTGTCTCATTTGCCTCTCTGAATAGAAAACTCGAATCTATAAACTAACCTAAAACTTCATTTAGTCAACTTTTCTGCGCATCCCTCACACCTTGCATCGCCCTCCGCACACGACAGCTATTGGCCATCGAAAATATTTTTTTTTTTTTTTTTTTTCCTTGCTGGTCCTTTGTAATGTAAAAAAAAAAATCCTTGATAATTTCGGTGAGATTTGCTTTAATTCAATATATAATTTCCTCCTTGAATAATAATACGACTATTTGTTTATGTCTAAATTTCTTCTGAAGACGCGAAGACCTGGTTGTATAGATAGATACTTTACAGAATGTCGAAGAAGTGTAATGTATTAATTGAGAATTCGTTATGAGTAGAAAATTATTAGGATGTGATTTTTGCTGGAAATTTGATTGATGGGAGTGAGAATAAAAGACTGAATTTGAAGGAAGTAATAGAGGAAGATGAACTTGTTGTAAAAAGGAGGTGAAATGAAATATGATAATACAATATAGAAGAATGCTAGAAAAAATTATGATTATTTAAAATTTCTGATTATGTAAAAAAATATATGGATTTAGGCTACAAACATAATTATTTTATAATTCTGAGTTACTAATTTGGTTATTTGGAGAAAACAAATTATGAACCTTTTTTTTATTCATATCGCGATCTTCAGTTGGAAAAGTATTATTTATTCATCTTTTCCTTTCTAATTATTTGTACCTGAATAGCGTGAGATAGTTAATTAATGACTTGTGTACCGTGAGTCAGGGGAACTCCGTAGTGTAAGGGTTAGCACGCTCGGCCCACAACTGAGAAGTCCCGGGTTTGATCCCCGGTCGGAGCGAAGACAGACGGGTGGTCTTCTTAAAACGCGAGCCCCTGTCCACCCAGCAGTGAATGGGTACCGGGTGTTAGCTGGGGGTTTGTGACCCCCTCCCGGGGTGCTGGCTTCGGCCAACACTAAGGGGTGCCGTTGATAAGGCTACACCCCAAACATCATCAGATCGGATCGGAGGGGGGCGGGGGAGGGGGGGGGGCGTTGTAATTACATGCATTAACTTATTTCCTCCTTTGTGTTATTAATAATTCACTGTTACTTACTGTATTATCTATACTTGTTTTTACCTTATTTTTCTTTACTGTCTAATCTTTTCTGTCTTCTATGTCTTTATTGTTGCTTGTCTCTATCTTGCATCGTGTAGTATGCATTTGTCCAGCCATTATTATCTTATCTTTCTTTACTGTCTTATATTATGTTTTATCTGTCTTTATCGCTGCTTGACTTTTTCTTTCACATGTAATATTCATCGTGTAATTCACTGTTAGTTGCTGTCCTATCTCCTTCATCGTGTAATAGGCGTTTGTCCATTATTATCTTTCTCTCCTTTAACTCTGCACTTTTTTTATGTGTGATATTAAAGTTTTGAGACTCCTTTACGGGTCCGCTACATTACTTACCTTTACCTAATATTACTGGCGTATTCCTCTTCTCTCCTCTCTCTGTAATTGTTGGTCGTGTGTTTGTTAATTGTTTAATCTTTTCCTGGTAATTTGAGTGTCACTTCCTGCTTTGTTTTTTTTCACCATTTTATCTTTAACACATTTTATTTTACATGACTTACCTTCATTTAACCCTTTGAGACCCAGAACGTCATTTTCATTTTTATTTGGGTACCATTAGACGATTTTCATGAATATAACCAGTATTTTATAGATATGACCTGTTTAGTGTACTTGTCCACTAGCTAATTTGGTATATTTAGTTACTTTTTCGTAATTTTATGGCTAACAACAGACGATTTCATCTAGCCAAGGAAAGCTCTGGGCGTGAAGGTTAATGTTGCCTTTGTATTCCTCTTCTCTCTTCACTGTTGTTGTTAGTCGACGTTTAATATTTTGCTGTTAATGTGAGTGTGACTTCCTGCTTTGTATTTGTTTTCCTTTATTTTTGTCATTGTTGTTTTATATAATTACGTTGTTTCTTGTCTTGTGGTGTTTCTGACTCTTCGCCATTTTATATTTGACCCATTTTTTTGGTCATGAAATATCAGCGAGGTTATTACGTTACCCAGTCATTGCTTGGATCCAATTATAATATATAGTAAGTGTTTAGTCATTTGTAGTAAGTTAGGGAATTTATCTTAGGTTTAGGTTTTCATAATTTATATTAGGAATGGCTTTTTACGCATCTGTATTTTTTTTGCTATAGTGATTATTTAGGGTGGCGGTGAAGGTTAGGTATCGAGTATGCATTCGGTACGTTGACTGGAAGGCTCCTATTCTAGTTAAGTATAACTAGTGTCGGAGTAAGACGATGTAGAGCTCGGTGTTAAATACAAAAATAGAGCTCTGTGGTAAATATAAAAAAAGCTCTGGTAAATACAAGATAGAGCTTTGTGGTAAATAAAAACAAAGATAGAGCTCCATGGTAAATAAAAAAAGATAGCTCTGTGGTAAATAAAAAAAATAGCTCCATGGTAAATAAAAAAAAGATAGAGCTCTGTGGTAAATAAAAGATAGAGCTCTGTGGTAAATAAAAAAAGATGGAGCTCTGCGGTAAATAAACAAAAATTAAGCTCCATGGTAAATAAAAAAGCTCTGTGGTAAATAAAAAAGATAGAGCTCTGTGGTAAATAAAAAGTGATAGAGCTCTGTGGTAAATAAAAGATAGAGCTCTGTGGTAAATAAAAAGTGATAAAGCTCTGTGGTAAATAAAAAAGATGGAGTTCTGTGGTAAATAAAAAGTGATAAAGCTCTGTGGTAAATAAAAGATAGAGCTCTGTGGTAAATAAAAAGTGATAAAGCTCTGTGGTAAATAAAAAGTGATAGAGCTCTGTGGTAAATAAAAGATAGAGCTCTGTGGTAAATAAAAGATAGAGCTCTGTGGAAAATAAAAGATAGAGCTCTGTGGAAAATAAAAGATAGAGCTCTGTGGTAAATAAAAGATAGAGCTCTGTGGAAAATAAAAGATAGAGCTCTGTGGTAAATAAAAGATAGAGCTCTGTGGTAAATAAAAGATAGAGCTCTGTGGAAAATAAAAGATAGAGCTCTGTGGTAAATAAAAGATAGAGCTCTGTGGTAAATAAAAGATAGAGCTCTGTGGTAAATAAAAAAGATGGAGCTCTGTGGTAAATAAAAAAAGATCGAGCTCTGTGGTAAATAAAAAAAGATAGAGCTCTGTGGTAAATATAAATAAAAAATCTTTGGTATCACAGCCACTAGTCTTATCTCAATTTATTTTTTTTTATTATTATTATTATTATTATTATTATTATTATTATTATTATTATTATTGTTGTTGTTGTTATTGAAATTATTATTGTTATATTATTATTCATATATTTATTGTTATTATTGTTAGTTAAAATCCACTAGCGTATTTGCTTTGGTTTCTATATAAGTTTTGGTTTCATAACATAAGTAACACTACATAACATAACATAAGTAACACTACATAACACAACATAAGTAACACTACATAACACAACATAAGTAACACTACACAACATAACATAAGTAACACTACATAACATAACATAAGTAACACTACATAACATAACATAAGTAACACTACATAACACAACATAAGTAACACTACATAACATAACATAAGTAACACTACATAACACAACATAAGTAACACTACATAACACAACATAAGTAACACTACATAACACAACATAAGTAACACTACATAACATAACATAAGTAACACTACATAACACAACATAAGTAACACTACATAACACAACATAAGTAACACTACATAACACAACATAAGTAACACTACACAACATAAAAATAAGTAACAAATCATAACACAACATAAGTAACACTACACAACATAACATAAGTAACACTACATAACATAACATAAGTAACACTACATAACATAACATAAGTAACACTACATAACACAACATAAGTAACACTACACAACATAACATAAGTAACACTACATAACACAACATAAGTAACACTACACAACATAACATAAGTAACACTACATAACATAACATAAGTAACACTACATAACATAACATAATAAAACTACACCATAACATAAGTAACACTACATAAATAACATAAGTAACACTACATACCATAACATAAGTAACACTACATAACAAACATAAGTAACACTACCTAACATAACATAAGTAACACTACATAACTAACATAAGTAACACTACATAACATAACATAAGTAACACTACATAACACAACATAAGTAACACTACATAACACAACATAAGTAACACTACACAACATAACATAAGTAACACTACACAACATAACATAAGTAACACTACATAACATAACATAAGTAACACTACACAACATAACATAAGACACTCATAACATAAAAATAAGTAACACTACATAACATAACATAAGTAACACTACATAAAAAAACATAAGTAACACTACATAACATAACATAAGTAACACACAACATAACATAAGTAACACTACATAAAAATAACATAAGTAACATACAAACACAACATAAGTAACACTACATAACACAACATAAGTAACACTACAAAAAAATAACATAAGTAACACTACAAAAACATAACATAAGTAACACTACAAACATAACATAAGTAACACTACACAACATAACATAAGTAACACTACATAACATAACATAAGTAACACTACATAACACAACATAAGTAACACTACATAACATAACATAAGTAACACTACACAACATAACATAAGTAACACTACATAACACAACATAAGTAACACTACATAACAAAACATAAGTAACACTACACAACATAACATAAGTAACACTACATAACATAACATAAGTAACACTACATAACACAACATAAGTAACACTACATAACACAACATAAGTAACACTACACAACATAACATAAGTAACACTACACAACATAACATAAGTAACACTACATAACATAACATAAGTAACACTACACAACATAACATAAGTAACACTACATAACATAACATAAGTAACACTACACAACATAACATAAGTAACACTACACAACATAACATAAGTAACACTACACAACATAACTAAGTAAAAACTACAAACATAACATAAGTAACACTACATAACATAACATAAGTAACAACTACAAACAAACATAAGTAACACTACATAACATAACACTAATCATAACACTACATAACATAACAAAGTAACACTACACAACATAACATAAGTAACACTACACAACCCTAACATAAGTAACACTACACAACATAACATAAGTAAACACTACAAAACATAACATAAGTAACACTACACAACATAACATAAGTAACACTACATAACAAACATAAGTAACACTACAAACATAAAAATAAGTAACACTACACAACATAACATAAGTAACACTACAAACATAACATAAGAACACTACATAACATAAATAAGTAACACTACACAACATAAATAAGTAAAACTACATAAATAACATAAGTAACACTTACATAAATAACATAAGTAACACTACACAACATAACATAAGTAACACTACCCTAACATAACAAAAAGTAACACTACAAAACATAACATAAGTAACACTACAAAACATAACATAGTACACTACACAACATAACATAAGTAACACTACATAACATAACATAAGTACACTACACAACATAACATAAGTAACACTACACAACATAACATAAGTAACACACACAATAACATAAGTAACACTAAAAAACATAAACCATAAGTAACACTACACAACATAACATAAGTAACACTACATAAAAACATAAGTAACACTACATAACATAACATAAGTAACATACACAACATAACATAAGTAACACTACAACATAACATAAGTAACACTACATAACAAAAAATAAGTAACAATACAAACATAACATAAGTAACAACTACAAACATAACATAAGTAACACTACATAACATAACATAAGTAACACTACATAACAAACATAATAACACACACAACAAACATAAGTAACACTACAAACATAACATAAGTAACACTACAAACATAACATAAGTAACACTACATAACATAAACATAATTAACACTACATAACATAACATAAGTAACACTAACAACATAAAATAAGTAACACTACATAAACAATAACATAAGTAACATACATAACACAACATAAGTAACACTACATAACAAACATAAGTAACACTACACAACATAACATAAGTAACAATACAACAACATAACAAAGTAACACTACATAACATAACATAATAAAACCCACACAACATAACATAAGTAAAACCACAAACATACTAAGTAAAAACTACATAACATAACATAAGTAACACTACAAACAAAATAAGTAACACTACATAACACAACATAAGGGAACACTACATAACACAACCCTAAGTAACACTACACAACATAACATAAGTAACACTACATAACATAACATAAGTAACACTACCAACAAAAATAAGTAACACTACAAACATAACATAAGTAACACTACAAACATAACATAAGTAACACTACAAAAAACATAAAAAATAAATAACAAAAATACACAACATAACATAAGTAACACTACATAACATAACATAAGTAACACTACACAACATAACATAAGTAACACACAAAACATAACATAAGTAACACTACACAACAAAAAACATAAGTAACACTACATAACATAACATAAGTAACACTACATAACAAAACATAAGTAACACTACATAACATAACATAAGTAACACTAATAACATAACATAAGTAACACTACATAACTTAACATAAGTAACACTACATACATAACATAAGTAACACTACATAACATAACATAAGTAACACTACATACATAACATAAGTAACACTACATAACTAACATAATAAACACTACACATAACATAAGTAACACTACATAACATAACATAAGTAACACTACACAACATAACATAAGTAACACTACATAACATAACATAAGTAACACTACATAACATAACATAAGTAACACTACATAACGTAACATAAGTAACACTACATAACATAACATAAGTAACACTACATAACATAACATAAGTAACACTACATAACGTAACATAAGTAACACTACATAACATAACATAAGTAACACTACATAAGTATTGGTTTCTATTGGTTTCTAGTATAAGTTTCTAGTCCTATTTTCAACTTATTGACATTAGATTGAATAATGTACTATTTATTTATATTTTCGTTTCCTGGTAAATTTAGGAAGGTGGATGTACTTTTGTGTCGTGTAGATCTCACACGCCTGAATGGGTGAAAATGTTAAATGTCAATAAACTAGTGGTAGAAATGGGAATGAGGTCAGGGAAGGTAGAGAGAAGGCTGGAAGGAAAGGTCTACATAGAGGTGAAGAGAAGGTCAGGTCAGGAGGTCAATGTGAAAGGACAGGAACAAATGGAATGAGAGATAATTATGGAAGAGGAGGAGAATTAGAAGAAAGTTAAGAAAAACAGTAGAAGTAGAAAGGCAAAAGGAGATAGAGAAAAAACTGGAATAGGAAATGAAAGAAATGGAAAGGAAATTATAAGCAAGAAGAGAATTGTGTAAAAAAAAATACAGAAATGGAAACGTATAAAAGAGGAGATGAGATAAAAAAAAAAAGTATCAGGAAAAACAAGAAGACTGATCTTTAGGGCTGTGTCACTTTCAAGAGGAAGAGGAACAAAGCAATCAGAAAGAGGAAGGTTGGACGATGAGAAACATTTCCGTACTTGTTCTATTCCTGTAACAGATAATCTTTCCTCCTTTCCTCTTCATTTTACACTACTTTTTTTCTTCCTTTCCTCTTCCTTTTTTTCCTTTTCCTTTTACACTTCTTCCATCATTATCTTCCCACTCGCTTTCTCAACACCATTCAAAGGAGTATTTTCTGATCTTTGTTAAGTCTTAAAAGTAATAAAAGTTCTGTTAGTAGTAATAGAATAATAAAAGTAGTAATAGTAGTAATAGATAATAGTAGTAATATAATAATAGAAGTAGTAATAGTAGTAATAGATAATAGTAGTAATATAGTAATAGAAGTAATAGTAGTAATAGAAGTAATAGAAGTTAAAAGTTGTGGAATACTTAAGTGGTCCCTAAGGAAATGCAGAGTACAAGTTAACCCCTTGAGGCCCAGAACATAATTTCCATTGTAATTTGGGCACCATAAGACGAGTTTTAGTGAATATAAGCAATATTTTATAGCTATGACCTGTTTAGTATCCTTGTCCACTAACTAATTTGGTATATTCAGTGACTTTTCATTATTTTATGGCTCGACAGCAGACCATTTTATATAGCAAAGGAAAGACCTGGGCGTGAAGGGGTTAAGACGAGTTTGAAATTATATACATTGGCCAAGAAAGTACAGTTATTCGGGGACTACAGTGACATGTACTATTGTTAACACTGCATAATGGTGTATAGTGAATGCAATGCAAGATAGTGAAATTTATACAATGCAGTTTACTACAAAATACGCAATATTTTGACTTAAGAATATAATGCAACGGTTAGGATTAAAAAAGTGAATTATACGAAAAATATACAACGCGCTATATGATTAATATGTACCGTAGATAACACTATAGTCGCCAGTCACTTGCCACTACACTAATGTCGCCAGGCACAATATATTACGAATTATAGCATGACTACAGACTTTTATGTGCCACTGAAGACATGTAGTGTGGTGTACATAATATACACTACTGTGCATGCCTCTTCAGTGGCACATAACAGTCTGTAGTGATGCTAAAATTCATAATATATTGTGCCTGGCGACATTAGTGCAGTGGCAAGTGACTGGCGACTATAGTGTTATCTACGGTAGTTTAAAGTTACATTATATGATGAAACACAATAGGAAATTAAGAACAAATAACTAGTAAATGAAATATGATATAAATAGGGATAAAATTGGATCTAGATTATAACTCGCCTTGAATACATTACAAAGTGAAACAAACTGGAATAAGAGATTACAATACGCACACACATTGATATTTCATATGATAACGTGTATCACAGATTTGTAAACATTATATGAAAGATTGAGATAAAACTGTAGTAGGTGACGAGTGAGAGAGAGAGAGAGAGAGAGAGAGAGAGAGAGAGAGAGAGAGAGAGAGAGAGAGAGAGAGAGAGAGAGAGAGAGAGAGAGACACGTTAGCATTGATACGACGGAAATAATAGGTCACATTACAAAATACTAAAAAATTTAAACTTCACCTCAAAAGAAAAAAAAAAACAGTAACATGAATTAAGTTGAAATGGAAAAACGGATACAGTACAAAAAACCTCACCGACATTTGAGTTTTGAAGAAATAAAATGAGAAAAAAAACTAACATGAATAAAGTTAAAATGGAAAACACGAATAGAGTATGATTTTTTTTTTTTTTTTTTTTTTTTGACATCTTATTTATAGTCCTGTCATGCAAAGAGCGCGAGTGCCCATTGGGGAACCATAGTAGTGGTGGATAACATGGGAGGGTGTTGGGTGTTGAAGCAGGGGGGGGGGGGGGGGGGGAGATCGAAGCTTTTAAAACGGGGGAGCTTGGGGTGGAAGGCAGGCGTGGGAAGGCTGTGAGAAGAAGGCTGTGGTAGGACAAGGCTGGAGGCTGTGGTAGGGTGAAGGGCAGGTCGGGAAGGCTGGTGATACAGGAGTGGAGGAAGGCTGTAGCAGGCTAGAGGGAAGGCTAGTAAGGGTGTGAGAACTGGAAGACTGATGGAAGGTTGGAACAAGGCTAAAAAAAACGTGGTAGAAGTCTGAAGTTTCTGATTGAAGAGAGTGGAAAACGGCTTTAGGGGGACTGGAATGAAGCAAAAAAGGGTGATGGAAGGTTGAAACAAGGCTGGAAAGGATGGAAAAGGGCTGGAAATACTGTTGAAAGAGTGGAAAAAGTCTTTAAAGGGACTGAAATAAGGGTAAAAAGGCTGATAGAATATTAGAACAAGGCTGGAAAGGGTGAAAAAAGGTTGAAAATACTGATGAAAAAATCGATTACGGCTAAAAAGGCTGATAAAAGGTTGAAACAAGGCTGGAAAAAGGGTAAAAGTACTGTTTGAGTACTAAAAAACAAGGCAGAGTACAGGTGGAAGGTCAGGATCAAGGGTGGACTAGGTATAAAAGGAGGTAAAGAATCCTGTCTGTGTATGCATGGAGGGAATGGGAGCGAGAAGGCAGTGGGTGGCCTGGAAATATTGTGAGTAAAGTCATGCAGCCTTCTAGCGCCCGGGGAGGGAGGGAGGGAGGGGAGGGTTTTCAGTGAATGTGGAAAGGGAGAGTGAGAGTGTGTGTGTGTGTGTGTGTGTGTGTGTGGTGTGAGTGTGAGTGTGTGAGAGAGTGTGTGACAGTGAGAAAGAGTATGTGAGGAGGTGTGAGAGAGAGAATTAGTGTGTAAGAGAGAGAGTGTGAGACAGAGTGGTGAGAGAGGAGAGAGAGAGAGAGAGAGAGAGAGAGAGAGAGAGAGAGAGAGAGAGAGAGAGAGAGAGAGAGAGAGAGAGAGAGAGAGAGTAAAAAAGAGAGACAGTAAGAAAAAGAGACAGTAAGAAAAAGAGACAGTAAGAAGAGAGAGAGAGAGAGAGAGAGAGAAGAGAGAGAGAGAGAGAGAGAGAGAGAGAGAGAGAGAGAGAGAGAGAGAGTATGTAAGAGAGAGAGAGAGAGAGTATGTAGAGAGAGAGAGAGAGAGAGAGAGAGAGAGAGAGAGAGAGAGAGAGAGAGAGAGAGTATGTGTGGCATGGTGACGAGAAGGCTTTCGGGGACGCAGGGAATAAAAAAGTGAATTTGTTATATGCATTGTTTCCTTTTTTATATTTAGTTTTATTCCTTTGTTTTATTTAAGTCTATTGTTTCGTGGGGGTTTTTCAAGAGGGAATTTATTTATTTATTTATATATGAGTTGATGTAGTAAAGGATTAAAGGAATATTTTGTGGTTGTATTTGGTTTTGTTTATTGTTTATTTTTGTAATGTATTGTATTTGTATTATTTTCTTTGCTTTATTGTTTCTGTGAAGGATTTTATCTGTGTGTGTTTCAATTTACTGCCAGGAAACTTGATTTGACGAATGTTTAAATGGAAAGTACCGAGAGAGAGAGAGAGAGAGAGAGAGAGAGAGAGAGAGAGAGAGAGAGAGAGAGAGAGAGAGAGAGAGAGAGAGAGAGAGAGACAAGGAAACAGAACAGGGGAAGGACGTGTATTAACTCGTTTGTCTTTCTTTAAACCCAAGATGCTACACAAAAACCTCCACTACCTAACAGACATAAACCACGTAAGACATAAACCACCAAAGAAGACATATATAAGACTTAAAAGAGTGAAAAAGAGGAAATACAACAAAACGAATAAATTTTGTTGTTGTTTATGGGTAGTTTTTTTGTTTTTTTGTTTGCGGGTTCTTTATTTTTTGGTTTGTGGGTAGTTCTTTTCTTTTTCCTTTTTGGGGGTTTGGTTTGTGGGTAGTTCTTTTTTATTATTTTTGGTTTGTGGATTTTTTTTTTTTTTTGGTTTGTGGGTAGTTTTATTTTTTTGGTTTGTGGGTAGTTCTTATTTTTTTTGGGGGGGAGGGGGTTGAGGGTATGTTTTTTTTTTTTTTTTAAGGTGGTGAAGGTCTTGTTAAAATTGATGACCTGGCCTGAAGTGACCCGCGGTCGTTAAGGGTTACAACCACCTGAGAGCGTGGTGTCATTACTCTCCCAGGGGACTCCTTGTAACTTTACTTTGGACACCTTTTCGCGCCTCTACATCTCCTTCCATCATACTTATCTATCGCCTTACAACCCTCTATAGCAATTTTTTTCAGCTTTGTAGTCTTATCCACTCCACACGTTTTTATTTTTGTAGTTTTGTAGTTATATATTTTTATTTTATAGTTTTTGTTCTTTATCTATTTTTTTTTTTTTCCAGTTTTAATAGTTCCTCCTTCATTTGTATTTCACTTTTTTTCTTCGTCATAATTTTTTTACCCTGGTTGTCTTATCCGCTACACGATTTTATTTTTGTAGCTTTATAGTTTTATAGTTAAATTTTATAGTTTTTGTTAAGTTCCTTTATTGCTACTTCACTTTAACTCTTCCCTTCGTTTTATAATCTCCTCGTTTTTCATTTTTATCTCACTTTCCATTCCCTCTCTTCTTCACTCTCATAAACTCCAAAGTCGTTCTCAGCCTCACTTAAGCTCCTCTAGTCCTACCTTCTCCTCTTTACTGCTTTTACTTCTTCCTCCTCACCTCTACCCTTTAGTGCCATTGTTATAGTTTCCCCTCTGCCCCCCTCCAGCCCAAAGTCCCCTCGTAGCCCCCCTTATAGTCCCCTCTAAGTCCCCTTTTCTCACTTCATCAAAACTAAATCTGGTCTGTTTACCTTTATGCTGAGTAGGGTCATCATCCTTCCCTTTCACGCCTTTCTATTACTACTGCAACTTCCCCTCACTCTGTCCCCTCACACCTTCCCCTCATACGTCCTCTCATACCGTCCCCTCACCTCATTACTGTTCTCATTGCAGGCATTCCCTTCTGTGTCTCAAGTGATCACCACCCTCACTCCCTCACTTGTCTTTCAAAGCTTCCCTAACCAACCCCTTCTCAACGTCACTCCAGAACCTCGACAACTCAACCCTTCTGATGTAAATAGCTACCCACCTACACCTACCCACCCACCCACCAACCCTAGACACCCACCCACCCACACCCACCCACACACACCTACCCACACCTACCCACCCTAGACAACCACCCACCTACCCACCCTAGACACACAACCACCCACCCACACACCCACCCACACACCCTAGACAACCACCCACCCACCCACCCTAGATATACCCACCCACCCACCCTAGACACCCACCCACCCACTCTAAACACCCACCCATTCATATTCCCACTCCTTCCATCTCTCTTCCCTCCTTTATCATCGCATTTCTCTTCCCATAACACACGCCTCTTCGTTTTCCGATTTCGTGGCCCATTTTTCAGCCATCTCTTGAGGCATGACAGTGTAATTCAGGAGTTTGAAGGGAATGTTCTCTTTTTTCTTGCCTTCCCTCTCTTCCCTCTCTTCCCTCTCTTCCCTCTCTTGAATGTCAATGATGAGTATTGGGCCTGAAAGTGTGTGAGAGGGAGATCTAATCACATAAAGGGCTAGGGTAGTGGAGAGGTATTCAAGCTGTCCTCTCTTCAAGCTGTCCTCTCACGCCCTTCTTTCCAGTGTATTCAGCATTATGAGGCTGGAAAGTGAGGAGATGTGATGATACTTACACTTTGGGGCTCTTAAGAGGAGTTGAAACTGTTACATTTTCCTATTCACTATGAGTGTTTATGTGTTTGTACCTCTTATGACCTGGAATTGTCCTCTCTCATACGTCCCTAATGAGTCTTTCTATGTTATTAGGGTGAACAATGAGGCGGAGGTGATGATAACTACCAAATGGGACTACAAACTTGTTCATTTATGTTTTATTTCTGTTAATTTCTGTTCTTATTTTCGTTAATTTCTGGTTTTATTTTCGTAGAATTATGTTTTCATTTTTGTTAATTTCTGTACGGTATTATATCTTCGTTAATTTATGTTTTTATATTCGTTGAATTGTGTTTTTAACTTCTCAACATGAAATACTGTGTGTGTGTACTTGTTTTACCTTGTATTTACCCCTTCTCATACGTTCCTTGTGAGTTCTTTACATCATGAGATCAAAAGGTGAGACAGAGAGTACGATAATTACAAAATCAGACCTTAAACTTTATAGATTTCTGTTTTTATCTTCTCAACATGAATAGCTTAGTGTGTGTATCTGAATTTACCCTTCTCATACGTCCCTTATCAGTTCTTTACATGGAGTTGCAAGGTGAGAATGAGGGGATGATAATTACAAAATCAGACCTTAATCTATAGAGTAATTATTTCCTCTCTCCATGAAAGGATCCGTGTGTTTGTAGCTCCTTTGAACACCTGAACCTTAATGAGGTGTCAGGTAACGCTGCGTAATGCCCAGACACACCATGGAGGCCTTTGTTGAGTTAGTTAATTACAGTATACGTGGAGGCTAAAAGCACAGGTGAGGTAGACGATTACTGCTTTGATTGCAGGTGACTAGGTGTTTAGTGGAACAGGTTAAATATACACACGATTTAAAGGTAGGTAGTTAAGGATACTCACGATTTAAAGGTAGGTTGTTAAGGATACTCACGATTTAAAGGTAGGTTGTTAAGGATACTCACGATTTAAAGGTAGGTTGTTAAGGATACTCACGATTTAAAGGTAGGTTGTTAAGGATACTCACGATTTAAAGGTGGTTTAGGATATAATGTTAAAGTAGAGTTGTAAGAGACTCACGATTTAAAGGTAGGTTGTTAAGGATACTCACGATTTAAAGGTAGGTTGTTAAGGATAGTTAATATAAATGACGAAGGTGTAGCTACAGGTGTAGACTATTAGGTGGTTATAGACTATTATAAAGTAGTAATCAGTCAGAAAATTGTTGAAAAAAATAGTAATAGTCAGAAAATGTAGAAAAAATAGCAATCTTAGTCTGGAAATGGTCGAAAATAATAGCAATCTGTCAGGAAATGGTAGAAAAAATAGCAATCTTAGTCTGGAATCTACAGGCGTATAGCAGAACACAGGTAAACACGATTTAAAGGTAGGTTGTTGGGGGTAATTAATGGAAATAATGAGGTGATTAGAGTAATGAGAGGTAAGCGGTGCCCATAAGTGTACATTTCGTTAATTCTATATTATCATTACTATTATTATTATTGCTATTTATTTTTTGTTCTATATTTTTAGTTGCTTATTTACTGATACTTTGAGGTTGTGTCCTTATTCGGTGGATGTAGAAAATGTAATTAATGTTATGTTGTAATCATTTAGGGAATAGAGTTTTGTTTGATATTTTGCTATAAGTAAATTCTCTCTCTCTCTCTCTCTCTCTCTCTCTCTCTCCTCTCTCTCTCTCTCTCTCTCTCTCTCTCTTTTCGTCGTGTGTTGTGTGTGTGTGTGTGTGTGTGTGTGTGTGTGTGTGTGTGTGTGTGTGTGTGTGTGTGTGTGTGTGTGTGTGTGTGTGTGTGTGTGTGTGTGTGTGTGTGTGTGTATATGTGTGTGTGTGTGTGTGTGTGTGTGTGAGAGAGAGAGAGAGAGAGAGAGAGAGAGAGAGAGAGAGAGAGAGAGAGAGAAGGTGAAAAGTTCCTAATGTATCTTATGTATTACCGTCATCTATCTTTTTTATCTTCCTTTCATTTTCTCTTCTTATCCCATCATCATTGTTCCTTTTGTTTTCTCCTTCTCTCTATCATACCTTGTTCTATACCTCCTCTTTCTTCTCCTCTTATTCTTATTTTTGTATCCCCTCCTCCTCTTCCTCTTTCTTTCCCTCTTATTCTTCCTTTTGTATCTCTCCTCTTCCCTCTTTCATATCGTTTGCTTCTCTCCCCTCTTATATCTCTTGTTTTCCCCTCTCTCTCTATCCCTCAATCATTCTGTCGCTCTCTTCCCCTTTCTTTGTTTCCCTTTTACCTGTTCCCTTCCTTCTTCTATATTTAGTGTCCTATTATACAACCT
>JACEEZ010011353.1:195000-210000 GCA_016584305.1 Chionoecetes opilio
TCAGAGCTCTTGTCAGGTCATTCTGTGGTCGGGCGTTCGATTCCCGTTCGGTTCTTATCGATTTTCGTACCAAATTTTCTCTCTTCCTTCTTTCTTCCACTTTTTCCTTCATTCTTCCTTCTTCTCTCTGTCACTTTTCAATCTCCCTTTTTTTTTACTCGCTACCATCTTTCTTTCCCTTCTTCCCTCCTTCCATCTTCACTTTAAAGCACTGATACCAATCTGTGACTCGCAATCAATGTAGGAGGAGAGAGAGAGAGAGAGAGAGAGAGTCAACAGGAACTCTCCCGCAAAGTGATGTAATTGAGTTTGCTTCGTCCGTATGTTAATGTAATGGAACGCCTTTGCTTATTATGTAGTAAACACGCTGCCTTTATGGTCCTTTGAGAAGAGTCCGCGCGGCGTGAAATGTTAAGTAACGTTGTATGGGAGTCAACTGGTGATTAGGCGAGAGAGAGAGAGAGAGAGAGAGAGAGAGAGAGGAGAGAGAGAGAGAGAGAGGAGAGAGGCCAATCGACAGGACTTTCTAATCATTACCAACTTTCTTACAATCTGTTTTTTTTTTTTCTCTTCATCTTCTCTCTCTCTCTCTCTCTCTCTCTCTCTCTCTCTCTCTCTCTCTCAAGTGTACAGGATGTTGGTTATACTCCCTCATAATTCACTCCGTTAACACTTCCTCACGCCTCACTCCCCCCTCTCTATATACCCACTCTCCCCTCTCACTCCCTCTCCCTATCACCCTCCCTCTCACCCCCTCTCACCCCTCACACCTCTCACCCCCTCTCACCCTATTGCTCAGGTAATGGACAGGTAAAGTCGGCCTATAGCGGCACATCAGGTGAAGTGTTGTACTAGTTTACTTTATTTGTTTATAAGTGTTTTTTTATTCTTGTTTGGTAATGGTGGTTTTTTTTTGTGGGGGAGGGAGGGTGTGTGTGTGTGTGTGTGTGTGTGTGTGTGTGTGTGTGTGTGCGTGTGTGTGTGGGGAACTCCGTAGTGTAGTGGTTAGCACGCTCGGCTTACAACTGAGAAGTCCCGGGTTCGATCCCCGGGCGGAGCGAAAGATAGATGGGTGGTCTTTCTTAAATCCCTAGCCCCTGTCCACCCAGCAGTGAATGGGTACCGGGTGCCAGCCGGGGGTTTGTACCCCCCCGGGGGGGGGGGGTTGTGGCTTCGGCCAACACTAATATGCAGCAGCGGTAGATCACTATGGTTCTGAGGCATTATCCTCTAAACAAAACAAACAAGAGAAAAAAAAGAGTGTGTGTGTGTGTGTTTGTGTGTGTGTGTGTAGTATTCTCCTGGGTGTGTTATTTCTCTAATTTTAGACATAGAACTTTAACTTTCTCTCTCTATCTCTGTTTTCTTGGGTTTGTAGTTTTAATCAAATTTTGAACGTTAATCTCTCTCTCTCTCTCTCTCTCTCTCTCTCTCTCTCTCTCTCTCTCTCTCTCTCTCTCTCTCTCTCTCTCTCTCTCTCTCTCTCTCTCTCTCTCTCTCTCTCTCTCTCTTTAATCGTGCTCACCCTTAGAGAAGAGTTAATTGACCTGTGAGTACCCAAGGCGCCAATGAGAGCTGGGATTCCAGTGGCTTACGAAAAGATGAAAGGAAAAATCGTAAATAAAAAAGGAAATTATTTAACTAACATCAAAAGTAGAGTGTGAAAGCTTTTTGTCCAGACTATTTAATATTTGTCATTTTGAAGCGTTATGAAAATCAGTGTAGGGATGAGTGAGTGAAGGAAAGTTATGAAAATATGAACAAAACTGAAAAGCAGAATGTGAATGGGGATTTAACAAGGGCTGAAAAATAGGTCTTCAAAATATATGAAAAACAAAAATGCAAACTTATAAACTTAATTAATATCCAAGAAAAGATATACAATTGATATTCAAGGTCTCATTATTGTATTTAAAGTAGTATTTTAGTCTTCTTTAAGTAAGTAAGTAGTCTTTGTAAGTAAACTAACATATGCTTTCGACAATGTGTTTCCTTCATTTTAGTGATATATTCCTAACCTCTTATATTCCCAGTAATCAAATTTCTTCCATTACTTCACAGTCAGTCATTAAAGTACGTCTCCAATACTTCATATTTTAGCGGAAGTAAATTAAAATGTAGTTCCGACCACGTTTTTCCTTCATTTCAGTGATATATTCCTAACCTGTATTTTTAGTAATGATTTTTATTTCCATTAATTCGCGGCCAGTCCTTAACCCCTTGAGGCCCAGAACGTAATTTCCATTGTAATCTGGGTACCATTAGACGATTTTTAGTGAATATAAGCAATATTTTATAGCTATGACCTTTTTAGTATTCTTTCCACTAACTAATTTGGTATATTCAGTTACTTTTCGAAATTTTATGGCTAACAACGAAACGATTTTATATAGCCAAGGAAAGATCTGGGCGTGAAGGGTTATAATACGCCTTCCGTACACGATACAAGTCGAAGTTATTAAAAAAAACATTAATTACCGTCACTCATTCATCATGTCTTCATTTAGGTAGCTGGAATGTATATATTCCATCTACACTAGCGATAGAGTAGAGAGGCGAGGGACCGGGAGTGTGTTGTTTAAGGTTCAGCGTGTGTATTATTCCTGGGTACGCTGAGTCGAGGTGACAGAGATGCCTGGCTGGCTGCCTCCCGGGCTACCACGCGTGGAGCCACTTGTTGACCTTGGAGATTGGAATTGCGAGGTTAATAATATGAATAAATTGAAGGGTAGATAGGAAAGTTATGAAATGTGGATAATAATTGTACTTAGAGTTTAATTTAGAAAGAGGGGAGAGAGAGAGAGAGAGAGAGAGAGAGAGGAGAGAGAGAGAGAGAGAGAGAGAGAGAGAGAGAGAGAGGAGGTGGTGGCAAGCAAAAAAAATTATAATCACCCCAAAAAATAACGAAATAATTGCACTATACATAAGAATGTACAGCTACGCAAAAAATATATATATAATCAAATACAAAATTACTATAAAATAAATTGAAAAATCTAGCTTAATGGTAACGCAAGAAATATAAGAACGTCAAAGGAAGAAAGATGTAAATGAGAAAATAATCGCAGAGAGAGAGAGAGAGAGAGAGAGAGAGAGAGAGAGAGAGAGAGAGAGAGAGAGAGAGAGAGAGAGCATTATACAGTATGATGATGATGATGGAAGCTTAAGTGTTTAAGTCTCAGGGGAGTTAGTGCAGTGAGTGTTGCTGGCAGGGAGTGAGTAGGTGAGTGAAGGAGGGAGTGAGGGCTGTGGGAGGGAGGTGGGAGTGAGGGAGGCAGGGAGAGGGAAGGAGTGAGGTAGGAGTGCGGGCGTGAGGGAGGGAGGGAAGGAGGGAGTGAGTGAGTGACTGAGGTGGGAGTGAGAGAGGTAGAAAGAGGGAAGGAGTGAGGTAGGAGTGAGTGAGTGAGTGAGTGTGAGACAGATAGATATATATATAGAGAGATTCTGAGTAGGAGGTAGCGAGGAAGAGCTGTGGGAGTGAGGGAAGGAGGGAATGAGGTGGGAGTGGGAGCAACAGACCGTGTGAGGAAGGAAGGACTGAGCCATGTATTGTGTTGCTTTGCTTCACACACTCATGCATATCACTGGGAAACAAGCCGCTCCTGCCACCATGACGAGTGCAGTCCTCCTCCTCCTCCTCCTCCTCTCCTCCTCCTCCTCCTCCTCCTCCTCCTCCTCTCCAAGAAAGCGCCAGGCAAGGCTGCCGTACCACCCTTGAACCTCCACACTGTGTTCACACCATTACAAAACACACATAACATGACCTATCTATCAAGCACTAAACCTACCCCCACAAACTAGTAGTAGTTAGCCATAGATTACAGCTTTCAACTTTCCTCACAAATTCCATGCAGTTTTTCTATATTGCATGGTATCACTTCTTTTCCGGCCAGCTTCGGCTGGAGGGATGGGTGGGTGAGGAGGAGCCTTCTACTTCCTATCCTTTCTCTCTTATTATCTAGTTAGTGTAGTATAGTTAAAGCAAACAGTCTTGTAAGGAACTATCGGTCTGTTGCTGTTTGTGTTTCCTTTGTATTCCTTTGTATTTGTATTCCTCCTCCTCCTCCTCCTCCTCCTCCTCCTCCGTGCCTCAGGGCTCGGTCTTGGGTCCTACTCTTTTTCTGATATATATCAACGATCTGGACTGCGGACTTGTATCTAAAATATCAAAATTTGCAGATGACACCAAATTAGGCGGTAAAGCATATACTAGAGAAAACTGCGAACTCATACAAAGAGATCTCGACAAACTATCAGATTGGAGTGATAAATGGCTATTAAAATTCAATTCCGATAAATGTAAAGTAATGCATATAGGCAACGATAACCTCAAATATAACTATCAAATGCAAAATAAATCGTTAACTGAAGTACAGCAGGAAAAGGATCTAGGTGTCATCATCAGTAATGATCTGAAAACCAGTTCGCATTGCCTAGCTGCCAGTAAAAAGGCAAATATGATGTTGGGCTTTATTAAACGTAACTTTGAACATAAAACTCCGAAAGTAATGACACAATTATACACGTCCTTGGTTAGGCCGCACTTGGAATATGCCGTTCAATTCTGGTCGCCCTGTTTCGTAAAAGATCAAGCCAAATTGGAATCAGTGCAAAGAAGAGCAACCAAACAAATTCCATCTCTGCGAAATTCATCTTATGAAGAGAGACTGCGGAAACTTAATATGTTTTCCTTAAAGGATCGTAGAATCCGTGGGGACTTGATAGAAACCTTTAAGATCCTAAAAGGTTTTGATGTCATTAATCAAGAGGACCTATTCGAGCTTTCAACTCAAGTGACAACAAGAAATAATGGTTTAAAACTAAACGGTCAACGTTGCATCACCGATCTCCGTAAAAATTATTTCAATGTTAGAGTCGTTGATCGATGGAACAAGTTACCAGCAAATGTTGTCGGAGCCAACACAATAACTACATCAAAAACAGACTTGACGCGCACTGTAAAGTAAATGGGTATTGATAGTGCGAATTCGTATCTAGTCCCCCGTATCGATTAGTTGTAGTGGTAGTGGTAGTTGTAGTTAGTATTTTTCATATCCTATCATTCTGCACTATGAAACTTCCATGTTCCTATCCTCTTTAGGGACATGGTATCATTTTCCAACTGTTTTCTTACAAGTAGTTGATAGTTAGTAGTATGTAGTTCAGCAGATACCCTCGCTATGGACCAATAGGTCTCCTGGTGTCTGTTACTCCTATGTAATCCTATGTAATCCTCCTCCTCCTCCTCCTCCTCCTCCTCCTCTCTTCTTTTTGTGTGTTTTCGTTCCTATCTTTTCTCTTTCCTCTCTCCTTGTATCTAATTTTATTCCTGTAATTCTTTTCATCGATTTAAATTTTTTTTTTTTGTGAATTTTTTATCTTCACGCTCTCATTTCTCTATTTTTCAGTTTCCTTTATTTCTTTCTGATCAATATATCTTCCCTTTTCCCTTTTTTTGTCTTTCTTTTCTTTCTATATATTTCTCCTTCTATTTTGTCAGAGTTTGAATTATCAGTGATCCTACTGAAAATATTGCGTCTATATTAATAATGTATGTTCCCTTTTTTGAAGATACTTCGGACTTAATTATTCTCATTGAATGTTTTATTCCATCAAATAACCGTATTTGCAAAACTTTACTTCTTACTGCGCTATTTCATTCCATTCTGCACCTTTCTCCTCCCACAATCCTTCCCTTTCTCCCCTCACCATCTCTGTTTGCCTCATTCCTCCATCTCTCTCCTATCTCACTCTACATCCTTCATCTTATCGTCCTCTATCATTGAATTTATTGCCAATTACATGAATAATTCACTTAATTGCTCATTAGTTATTCGTGACCACCACCACCATTATCCCTTAATGCAACATCACCAATCTCACCTTAATCACACATCCTGTATTAATGACCACAACCAATACCTCACCTTAATGCACCACCACCATCCTCACCTTAATCACACAAAACCTGCTTAATGCTCACCACCACCAATCTGCACCTTAATGCACCACACATACCTGCACTTAATGCCACCACCACAATACGACAATCAACAAACCTTAATGCAACCACCACCAATACCTCACCTTAATCCCACCACCACAATACCTGCCTTAATGCCACCACCACCATACCTGCACCTTAATGCCAACCACCACCAATCCTGCACCATTAATGCCCACACCACCAATACTCACCTTATGCCAGCCACACATACCTGCACTAGCCCACCACCACCAATACCTGCACCTTAATGCCACCACCACCAATACCTGCACCTTAATCCCACCACCACCAATACCTGCACCTTAATGCCCACCACCACCAATACCTGCACCTTAATGCCACCACCACCAATACCTGCACCTTAATGCCAACCACCACCAATACCTGCACCTTAATGCCCACCACCACCAATACCTGCACCTTAATGCCAACCCCACCACATACCTGCACCTTAATGCCACCACCACCAATACCTGCACCTTAATTTGCCAACACCACCAATACCTGCACCTATCAAATTATGCTTATTCCACCCACCAATACCTGCACCTTAATGCCACCACCACCATACCTGCACCTTATGCCACCACCCACCAATACCTGCACCTTAATGCCTCATTATTAGTGTCGTGCACCAAACCAACCACCACCAATACCTGCACCTTAATGCCACACCCACCAATACCTGCATCCTCATATTGCACCCCACCACCAATCCTGCACCTTAATGCCCACCACCACCATATTCACCTAATGCCTCTTATTATGTTCCACCACCACCAATACCTGCACTTAATGCACCACCACCAATACCTGCACCTTAATGCCACCACACCATACTGCACCTTAATGCCCACCACCACCAATACCTGCACCTTAATGCCAACCCCACCAATACCTGCACCTTAATGCCATCCTACCCACCACATACCTGCACCTTAATGCCACCACCACCAATACCTGCACCTTAATGCCACCACCACCAATACCTGCACCTTAATGCCTCACTTTATTTCTGCACCTTAATCGCCAACCACCACCAATACTGCACCTTAATGCCAAACCACCACCAATACCTGCACCTAATGCCACCACCACCAATACCTGCACCTTAATGCCTCATATAGTGTGTGACCCACCACACCATACCTGCACCTTAATGCACACACCACCAATACCTGCACCTTAATGCCAACCACCACCAATACCTGCACCTTAATGCCACACCACATACCTGACACCTTAATGCCAACCACCACCAATACCTGCACCTTAATGCCAACCACCACCAATACCTGCACCTTAATGCCTAATCACCACACCAATACCTGTCACCTTAATGCCAACACACCACCAATACCTGCAAACCTCATAAGTGTCGCCAACCACCACCAATACCTGCACCTTAATGCCAACCACCACCAATACCTGCACCTTAATGCCACCTCATTATTAGTGCCGTGACCCACCACCACCATACCTGCACTTAAGCCACCACCACCAATACCTGCACCTTAATGCCACCACCACCAATACCTGCACCTTAATGCCCCACCACCACCAATACCTGCACCTTAATGCCACCACCACCAATACTGCACCTTAATGCCACCACCACCAATACCTGCACCTTAATGCCACCACCACCAATACCTGCACCTTAATGCCACCACCACCAATACCTGCACCTTAATGCCACAACCACCCACCAATACCTCTGCACCTTAATGCCACCACCACCAATACCTGCACCTTAATGCCTCATTATTAGTGTCGTGACCACCACCACCAATACCGCCTTAATGCCACCACCACCAATACTGCACCTTATGCACCATTAATGCGCACCAACCACCCACCAATACCTGCACCTTAATGCCAACCACCACCAATACCTGCACCTTAATGACCCAAATACTGCACCACCCCACCACCATACCTGCACCTTAATGCCCACCACCACCAATACCTGCACCTTAATGCCAAGCCACCACCAATACCTGCACCTTAATGCCAACCACCACCAATACCTGCACCTTAATGCCAACCACCCACCAATACCTGCACCTTAATGCCTATACCACACCAATACCTGCCTTAATGCCACCACCACCAATACCTGCACCTTAATGCCACCACCACCAATACCTGCACCTTAATGCCAACCCAACCACCACCAATACCTGCACCTTAATGCCAACCACCACCAATACCTGCACCTTAATGCCAACCACCACCATACCTGCACCTTAATGCCCAATTATTAGTGTCGTGACCAATCCCATCCACCACCACATACCTGCACCTTAATGCCAACCACCACCAATACCTGCACCTTAATGCCCACCACCACCAATACCTGCACCTTAATGCCAACCACCACCAATACCTGCACCTTAATGCCAGCCACCACCAATACCTGCACCTTAATGCCACCACCACCAATACCTGCACCTTAATGCCCACACTCCCACCAATACCTGCACCTTAATGCCAACCACCACCAATACCTGCACCTTAATGCCAACCACCACCAATACCTGCACCTTAATGCCACACCCAATACCTGCACCTTACCAACCACCACCAATACCTGCACCTTAATGCCACCACCACCAATACCTGCACCTTAATGCCAACCACCACCAATACCTGCACCTTATGCCACACACAATACCTCACTTAATGCCAACCACCACCAATACCTGCACCTTAATGCCACCACCACCAATACCTGCACCTTAATTGCCAACCACCACCAATACCTGCACCTTAATGCCAACCACCACCAATACCTGCACCTTAATGCCACCACCACCAATACCTGCACCTTGCCAATGCCACAACCACCACCAATACCTGCACCTTAATGCCACCACCACCAATACCTGCACCTTAATGCCCACCACCCAATACCTGACCTTAATGCCAACACCACCAATACCTGCACCTTAATGCCCACCACCACCAATACCTGCACCTTAATGCCCAACCACCACCATACCTGCACTTAATCCCACCACCACCAATACCTGCACCTTAATGCCAACCACCACCAATACCTGCACCTAATGCCACCACCACCAATACCTGCACCTTAATGCGCCACCACCAATACCTGCACCTAATGCCAACCACCACCAATACCTGCACCTTAATGCCACCACACCAATACCTGCACCTTAATGCCACCACCACCAATACCTGCACCTTAATGCACCACCACCATAGCTGCACCTTAATGCCAACCACCACCAATACCTGCACCTTATGCCCAACCACCACCAATACCTGCACCTTAATGCCAACCACCACCAATACCTGCACCTTAATGCCCACCACCACCAATACCTGCACCTTAATGCCAACCACCACCAATACCTGCACCTTAATGCCCACCACCACCAATACCTGCACCTTAATGCCAACCACCACCAATACCTGCACCTTAATGCCACATACACCAATACTGCACCTTATCCCACCACCACCAATACCTGCACCTTAATGCCACCACCACCAATACCTGCACCTTAATGCCCACCACCACCAATACCTGCACCTTAATGCCAACCACCACCAATACGACTAAGCACCTAATCTGACCAACCACACCACCAATACCTGCACCTTAATGCCACCACCACCAATACCTGCACCTTATGCCAACCACCACCAATACCTGCACCTTAATGCCCACACCACCACAATACCGCACCTAATGCACCCACTTATTATGCCACCACCACCAATACCTGCACCTTAATGCCACCACCACCAATACCTGCACCTTAATGCCCAGCACCCCACCCACAATACCTGCACCTTAATGCCACCACCACCAACCTGCACCTTAATGCCACCACCACCAATACCTGCACCTTAATGCCCACCACCACCAATACCTGCACCTTAATGCCACCACCACTCAATACCTGCACCTTAATGCCACCACCACCAATACCTGCACCTTAATGCCCACCACCACCAATACCTGCACCTTAATGCCCAGCCACCCCAACCACCATACCTGCACCTTAATGCCAGACCACCACCAATACCTGCACCTTAATGCCACCACCACCAATACCTGCACCTTAATGCCTCATTATAGTTCGTGCCCCAACCACCACCAATACCTGCACCTTAATGCCACCACCACCAATACCTGCACCTTAATGCCACCACCACCAATACCTGCACCTTAATGCCACATAGTCACCCCACCACCACCATACCTGCACCTTAATGCCACCACCACCAATACCTGCACCTTAATGCCACCACCACCATACCTGCACCTTAAGCCTCATTATAGTTCGTGACCCCAACCACCCACCAATACCTGCACCTTAATGCCTCATTATCCAATACTGACCTTAATGCCCAGCACACCACCAATACCTGCACCTTAATGCCCACCACACCAATACCTGCACCTTAATGCCACCACCACCAATACCTGCACCTTAATGCCTCATATTAGCCCCCACCCCACCAATACCTGCCACCTTAATGCCAGCACACCATACCTGCACCTTAATCCACCACACCATACCTGCACCTTAATGCCACCACCACCAATACCTGACCTTAATGCCAACCACCACCAATACCTGCACCTTAATGCCACCACCACCAATACCTGCACCTTAATGCCAGCCACCACCAATACCTGCACCTTAATGCCAACCACCACCAATACCTGCACCTTAATGCCAACCACCCACCAATACCTGCACCTTAATGCCCCCACATACTGCCTAGCACCACCACATACTGCACCTTAATGCCCCACCCACCAATACCTGCACCTTAATGCCAACCACCACCAATACCTGCACCTTAATGCCTCATTATACTGTACCGTGACCCAACCACCACCAATACCTGCACCTTAATGCCAACCACCACCAATACCTGCACCTTAATGCCTCATATACTGTCGTGACCCACCACCCACCAATACCTGCACCTTAATGCACACCACCCCAATACTGCACCTTAATGACCTACATTAATGTTGCCCCAACCACCACCAATACCTGCACCTTAATGCCACCACCACCATACCTGCACCTTAATGCACCCACCACCACCAATACCTGCACCTTAATGCCAACCACCACCAATACCTGCACCTTAATGCCCACCACCACCAATACCTGCACCTTAATGCCCACCACCACCAATACCTGCACCTTAATGCCCACCACCACCAATACCTGCACCTTAATGCCCACCACCACCAATACCTGCACCTTAATGCCCCCACCACAATACTGCACCTTAATGCCCACCACCACCATACCTGCACCTTAATGCCACCACCACCAATACCTGCACCTTAATGCCAACCACCACCATACTGCACCTTAATGCCCACCACCACCAATACCTGCACCTTAATGCCCACCACCACCAATACCTGCACCTTAATGCCACCACCACCAATACCTGCACCTTAATGCCACCACCACCAATACTGCACCTAAGCCCACCACCACCAATACCTGCACCTTAATGCCACCACCACCAATACCTGCACCTTAATGCCCACCACCACCAATACCTGCACCTTAATGCCCAACCACCACCCATAACCTGCACCTTAATTGCCCACCACCACCAATACCTGCACCTTAATGCCCACCACCACCAATACCTGCACCTTAATGCCCATTATTAATGCCAACCACCACCAATACCTGCACCTTAATGCCAGCCACCACCAATACCTGCACCTTAATGCCAACCACCACCAATACCTGCACCTTAATGCCAACCACCACCAATACTGCACCTTAATGCACCACACCAATCCTGCACCTTAATGCCACCACCACCAATACCTGCACCTTAATGCCAGCCACCACCAATACCTGCACCTTAATGCCAGCCACCACCAATACCTGCACCTTAATGCCCACCACCACCAATACCTGCACCTTAATGCCAGCCACCACCAATACCTGCACCTTAATGCCAGCCACCACCAATACCTGCACCTTAATGCCCACCACCACCAATACCTGCACCTTAATGCCAACCACCACCAATACCTGCACCTTAATGCCCACCACCACCAATACCTGCACCTTAATGCCTCATTATTAGTGTCGTGACCCACCACCACCAATACCTGCACCTTAATGCCAGCCACCACCAATACCTGCACCTTAATGCCAACCACCCACCAATACCTGCACCTTAATGCCAACCACCCACCAATACTCACCTTAATGCCTCATATTAGTGTCGACCCACCACCACAATACCTGCCTTAATGCCATTATTAGTGTCGTGACCCCAACCACAACCCACCAATGACCATGCACCTTAATGCCACCACCACCAATACCTGCACCTTAATGCCACCACCACCAATACCTGCACCTTAATGCCCACCACCACCAATACCTGCACCTTAATGCCCACCACCACCAATACCTGCACCTTAATGCCCACCACCACCAATACCTGCACCTTAATGCCAACCACCACCAATACCTGCACCTTAATGCCAACCACCACCAATACCTGCACCTTAATGCCTCATTATTAGTGTCGTGACCCCACCACCACCAATACCTGCACCTTAATGCCAACCACCACCAATACCTGCACCTTAATGCCAACCACCACCAATACCTGCACCTTAATGCCAGCCACCACCAATACCTGCACCTTAATGCCAACCACCACCAATACCTGCACCTTAATGCCAACCACCACCAATACCTGCACCTTAATGCCAACCACCACCAATACCTGCACCTTAATGCCAGCCACCACCAATACCTGCACCTTAATGCCAGCCACCACCAATACCTGCACCTTAATGCCAACCACCACCAATACCTGCACCTTAATGCCAACCACCACCACCAATACCTGCACCTTAATGCCCACCACCACCAATACCTGCACCTTAATGCCAACCACCACCAATACCTGCACCTTAATGCCAACCACCACCAATACCTGCACCTTAATGCCAACCACCACCAATACCTGCACCTTAATGCCACCACCACCAATACCTGCACCTTAATGCCAACCACCACCAATACCTGCACCTTAATGCCACCACCACCAATACCTGCACCTTAATGCCAGCCACCACCAAGACCTGCACCTTAATGCCTCTATTGGCTGGCACAGAATGGACGGAATACAGTGGTCCATTATTTGTTTGGCCTGTGTGTGTGTGTGTGTGTGTGTGTGTGTGTGTGTGTGTGTGTGTGTGTGTTATCCTTGAAATTCACCTTTAAACGTAAACTTAATTAGAGGGAATTCTCTGCCGTGCAAATGTTGTGTTAGGTGATATTATGGATGTTTTACAGGTAGTGGCTATTAGTGTTATTTGTATATATATATTTTTTTCCTTTTATTTTATCATTTGTTTTATTTCTTTTTTCAGGAGGAATGTACCGTCATCTAGGATACGGAGATGCTTACTGTAGCAATGCGCCACACCCAGTATGCTGTCCCTCCTCGCAATGTAAGTACTATATCTTCATGAGTATTCTTCCATTGATTTTCTACCTCTTATTATTATCTAGTTTATATCCTTTACTCTCTATTGTTCTTTGTCCTTCAAGTATTGTTCTTTGTCCTTCAAGTATTGTTCTTTGTCCTTCAAGTATTGTTCTTTGTCCTTCAAGTATTGTTCTTTGTCCTTCAAGTATTGTTCTTTGTCCTTCAAGTATTGTTCTTTGTCCTTCAAGTATTGTTCTTTGTCCTCCAAGTATTGTTCTTTGTCCTTCAGTATTGTTCTCTATTGTCGCTCAAGTATTGTTCTTTGTCCCCTCAAGTATTGTTCTTTGTCCTTCAAGTATTGTTCTTTGTCCTTCCGTCAATTGTTTTTGTCCTTCAAGTATTGTTCTTTGTCCTTCAAGTATTGTTCTTTGTCCTTCAAGTATTGTTCTTTGTCCTTCAAGTATTGTTCTTTGTCCTTCAAGTATTGTTCTTTGTCCTCCAAGTATTGTTCTTTGTCCTTCAAGTATTGTTCTTTGTCCTTCAAGTATTGTTCTTTGTCCTTCAAGTATTGTTCATTTGTTGCCTTCAGTATTGTTCTTTGTCCTTCAAGTATTGTTCTTTGTCCTTCAAGTAATGTTCTTTGTCCATTCAATATTGTCTTGTTTGTTGTTTTATGTGTGGATCCCGTCGCTCCGCGATCGAAAACCGTAATTCCGACACTTAAATGGTCTGAATCGAAGAAGCTTATATTTACCTGGATCGGTTACGCGGTGCAAAGTGTCCTAACTGTCCTGGCAGTACTCATTGTGCCGCGACAAGGGAAACACGCGCTGGTACCCCTTAGTATAATAAATACTAAAACGCCATGGTATTTAATTGTCCTTCCTCAAAGTATTAAGGAATAATTATATTAATTTTAGCAAAAGAAAAACATTGGTTAGTATCATGGTTTATATATATATTATTTTGTTCGCATTTGTTGGGTCGAAAGTGGCATCTGGGGCAAACAACGTATTGAAAAAACACGGTACCGATCCAGGGTAAAAAAAACACCTACACAGTCCTCGAAGTATCTCAGAAATCCACCATGTCCAATGGCCTAAATAACTATCTGGATAATACCTTAAGGATAATATGAAATAACATTGGCTTTAAATCTGCTAACTGAGTAAACCTCCGACACACCCATTCTCAGCCATTCTCTCCCGGTTAGAAATGGCTCCAACAAACAAATATCAAATAAACTCAGAAATAAACTCGCATTCGTCAAGTCGTCCCTTGAGGCTTACCAGGAAAACACGAAGCCACAACAGAGCACAGTTTACTCGAGGGGTGATTTGTATATCGTCAGCATTTTGCATTGGCAGTCCTACCCAGCTTTGTGTCGCGTCCGCACGATACCAAAAGGTCGCCACTGCCTTTATGGTGGTGCTGTTTGGGAGTCAAGAGCCGTGTTTTGTGCGGCGTTTGAACCCTTTGCTTTGCTACAACGTCAGGTGGTCAGTGTTATA
>JACEEZ010011353.1:215000-225000 GCA_016584305.1 Chionoecetes opilio
GGTTATCATTTTATTTAGTTTTTATTTCATTCATATTTTATTAAGTCACAAGTTAATATTGTTTTAAGCTCATTAATTTTAGGGTATTCTTTTATTACGTTTTCATTTTTTTGTCATAATTTATCCTTTATCACAATTTCATTCCTGAGTCACTTTGATGAGTCAGGTCGCGTCATCTCCCTTAGTCACATTATTCCCAGAAAGTCGTGGCGCTTCAAATTCCGTCACGACGACTTTAGCGTTACGGCAGATAATGTGGCGTTGCATGACCCTGGCGTGACCTGACCTGTGATCAAAGGCGAGACTCACCTTCAGGAAACTACTGACGAAGGCGCCGCTGGGGAGGTCGGGCACGTGTATATACGGTAGGAAGTTAATGGACGGTAAATTGGTATAGAAGATTGGTTTTGTAAGGGAAATAGAGGCTGATGGGGTGAATTTGGATGGTTATAGGGAGAAATTTGGTGTTTTATAGTGGACAATAGTGGGGATATTTGGGCTTCAGGGTGAAAATGGAGATGTGATGCTAGGAAAGAGGGGACAAGGAAGGAATTAGGGAAATAAATTAGTTATTCAGGGTGAAAATGGAGATGTGATATGGAGGAAAGAGGGGACAAGGAAGGAATTAGGGATGAAATGGGTTATTTAGGGTAGGATATGAGGTAGAAGTGAATACGAATAGGGAGAGTTTTGTTATAGGGAAGAAGAATGCTAAAAGGATAAGGAGGGTGATGCTAGGGATAAAAGTAGATATTAGGGATATATGTAATAGATACTAGGGATATATGTAATAGGGAATATAATGAATTGCTAAAAGTAGGTGAAGAGATAAAAGTAGGGAGGAAATAAGGTGTCATTAGGGGAAAAAGAGAGTAAATGGAGGTGAATGAGGAGAAGAAAGTGTATAGTAGATAGTAAAGTAGATAATAGTTAGAGTAGTAGGTAGTTAGGTAGTTATCAATCAATCAATCATTGGGGGCATACGCCGGGGGGCGCGTCGCCTCGCCCACCCTACGACGCCACTCCCGGGGGTCACCACGCGCGAGTTCCCATGCAGGCTCCTTTCCCATACCAAGCAGCTCTCGACAAGAAACATCAACTTGCCCCAGCCACGAGCCTTGTGGGCGCCCCCTTGGCCTCCTCCACGCCGGATTGTCTCTTACAGATACAACCCGATGGGAAGGATCGGTTTCAGGGTAGCGTGCCACATGTCCATATAGCCGAAGTTGGCGCTGACGGACTATGCAGGTAATAGGCCTCGATTCAGTCTCACGGTGCAATCGCTGATTTGACACGTAATCATTCCAGCGATACCCCATGATTCTGCGAAGACACTTATTACCAAAGGCATTGATTCGTCTCTTCAAGCCACTATTTAGTGTCCATGTCTCACAACCATAGAGTAAGACAGGGATCACAAGCGACTTGAAGATCCGGATCTTTGTCCTCCTGCACAGGTACCGACAACGCCAAATACTCCCGCTGAGCGAGTCCATAACACCGTGGGCTATGCCAATCCGTCGTAAGACTTCTTGACGTGACCCGCCGTCATTATGGACTGCGCTACCAAGGTATGTAAAACTTTCCAAGATCTCAATGTCCTCGCCACACGCATGAACAGACTGTACTGCTTCATCTAGTAAGTCTCCAAATACCTGGACCTTGGTCTTGAGCCAGGAGACCTCAAGTCCCAAAGGCTTTGCCTCCTCGTGCAGCGCCTCGAGAGCCATCACCAGGACCTCCAGCGACTCAGCAAAGATTACTGCATCATCGGCAAAAACAAGATCAGTGATCTTGGTGTTGCCGACGGATGCTCCACAATCACTTTGATCTACAACCTTGTCCAATACCCAGTCCATACAAGCGTTGAAAAGTGATGGGGCAAGGACGCACCCTTGCCTCACTCCTGTATTCACAGGAAAGAAGCTGGATACACCTGCCCCACACTTCACAGCACTCTCAGTCCCAGAATACAGACCAGTTATCAAACCAATAGGTATTACCAATTAGGTAGTTAGCTGGTATGATATGGTAGGATAGTTAGTTAGTAGTAGATGGTAGTAGTTAGTAGATACAGAAAATGGTTGAGTTTGAAGAAAATAGGAAGAGAAAGTATGTTCGAACGAGAGAAAATGAAATAAAGTTTGACCCGAAGAAGTGGATGAAGGTAGAAGAGGAAAAAAATACGAAGTTGTTTTATCCTGAGAGAGGAAATTATACGTGAAGGAGGAGGAGGAGGAGGAGGAAAGAAGTATTACACCTTGAGGAAGCGATGGAAAAACAACACCTGAGAGCGATGAAAAATAAAGGAAAATAAACAATAGAGGAGAAACACACCTAAAGTTGCCTATCGGGATCAAAATACTGCCCAGAAATCATGATATAAGAGTGAAATTATTCCTGAAAGACGAGAATGAGGGGAAAAAATACCTGGAAGAGAATGAGGGGAAAGTTACACCTGGAAGACTTGAGGTAAAGGTAAGAAGTTTTGTGTGAAGAGGAAGAGGAAATCAGTGGAAGGGGAAAAAAGAGGGAAAATACGTGGAAAGAATGTGAGTGGAAAGTTGACACTGGAGGAGAGGTAAAGTAAAAATTGTTGGTGTGGAAGGAGGAAGAGGAAAGGGAGGGGAGAAGGGAGGGAGGGAGAAGGGAAAAGAGGAGGAGAGAGAAGAAAAGGGCGGGAGAGAGAGAGGAGGAGGGGAGAGGAGAGAGGAGGAGGAGGAAGAGGAAGGAAGAGAAGAAGGAAGAGAGAGAGAGAGAGAAGGAAGGAAGGAAGGAAGGAAGGAAGGAAGGAAGGAAGGAAGGAAGGAAGGAAGGAAGGAAGGAAGGAAGGGAGAGAGAGTGATGGAGAGAAAGAAAGGATTTTGAGAGAAGGAAGGAAGGAAGGAATTAACTTTGCTTCTCCTCCTGCACAACATTTTGAAAAGTGTCGAATAGTTTCTTTGTTTATTCTTGGTATCTTGCTATCTTTGTGGTTGTCACAGGTTTTGTCTCTTTCTTATTTGCTCTCATTGTGGCAAACGCTTGTTACTTTCTTTGTTTGTGGTACTTGTTTGTTTTTGTTTTGTCTCCCTTTTCTTCTTTCCATTAGTGTATTTGTATCTCACTTGTTCACTCTTCCTTATTTTCTTGTTTTTCTTCATCTCTTAATAGCACCTCATTTTCTTACACTAATTTTTTTGTTTTGTTTGTGGGACTTTTTTTATTTGTTTTTATGTTGTCTCACTTTTCTTCTTTCCATTAGTGTATTTGTAGTTTAATTGTTCACTTTTCCTTATTTTCTTGTTTTTCTTCCTTCCTTAATAGCACCTCATTTTCTTACACTAATTTTTGTTTTCTGTTTGTGGTAGTTACTTATTTTTTTCTTAGTTTTTGTGTTGTCTCTATTTTCTTCTTTCCATTCGTGTATTTGTAGTTAACTTTTTCCTTATTTTTTTCATTCCTCACTTACACTAATTTTTGTTTTTTATTTGTTCATTTGTTACTATTTTTATCACTTTATTTTAGTCCATCCTTCGTATTTCCGTTATTTTAATTTTCCGTTATATATTCGTAATTTTAGTCCTTTCTTCATATTTCCGTTATTTTATTTTTCCGTTATATTCGTTATTTTTAGTCCTTCCTTCATATGTCGCCTCCGTGGTGCAGTGGCTACCGTGCCTGGCTACGAATCTGCGGGCCCTGGTTCGATCCCGGGCCAGGGCAAGTCGGTGACCAGCCTACCCAGCTGTTCTTCCTTCCTTTCGGGGTTGATAAATGGGTACCTGGGGTAACCTGGGGAAAGTAACTGTGGTAACCCGGGAGTCACACTAGCCCTGTGTCCCGGGGTAACGGGTCCTCACCCGCCACAGGCTCTAAGGGCTAATGCCACGGATATGAGCACCGCATGCCACGCGCAGCTTAGCGTATGCTAAAGTATATCTTTACCTTTACCTTCATATTTCCGTTATTTTATTTTCCGTTATTCCGTTATATTCGTTATTTTAGCCCTTCCTTCGTATTCTCTTCTCCATCATATCTTCAATCATAACTATAACTATAACTATAACTCATAACTATAACATAACAATAACAACATGTATTCAGTCTTCTCTTAAGTACTCTTCCTTTGTCTTACTCCACCAATTATCTCTTCTTGTCTCTCTTCCTTCCTTTGTTTCTCTCCTTCATTCCTTTTAATCTCCCTTGCTTTCATGCACTGCCTTCTTTCCTTTTCCCTTCCTTTCCCTTCCTTTCTTTTCCTTTTTCCTTCTTTCCTTTTCCCTTCTACTAAAGACTAAAAGCAATTTCTCGTTTCTCCATTTTTCCTCTACTCTTTCCTCATCTTTTATCCATTCTCTATTTCCTTCCTTGTATATTTAACACTTTTATTAAGCTATACGAGTAAGACATTCCACCGTTATTATTATTTGCTATAGTTTCTTCTCTATGCACTATTTATTATCTCTATTGACTCTTTTATCCATTTATCCATTCTCTATTTCCTTCCTTGTATATTTAACACTTTTATTCAACTATACAAGTAAGACATTTTACCGTTATTATTATTTGCTACATTTGTTTCTCTGAGCTCTTTTTATTATCTATATTTACTATCTCTCTCTCTTATCTGTATTTGTATCTCTTAGTTGCCATTGTAACTTTCTTCCTCCCTCTCTTCCTTAACTCTTCCATCAGTTTATATTCCCTTCAATCCTTGTATATTTAACTTTTATTTAGTTATACAAGTAAGATATTTCACCATTTTATTATTTGCCATAGTAACATTCTCATTCCCTTTCCTTCCTTCCCTCTTCCATCATTATCAACCCTCCTTCTCCTCCTCTTTCTCTCTTTCTTTTATTATCTCTATTTACTATCTCTCTCTCTTATCTCTATTTGTATCTCTTAGTTTGCCATTGTAACATCTTAACTCCCTTCCCTTCCTTACCTCTTTATCAACTCTCCTTCACCTCCCCTTTCTCTCTTTCTTTTATTATCTCTATTTTCCATCTCTATCTCTTATCTGTTCTCCTTTTCCTCTTTCGCTTGGGCTACAAAAGAGAAAGAAAAATGTAAGTTACGCCTGCGCCTCCCGCCCACTCCCGCCCACTCCCTTCCCCCCGCCCACACTCGTATAATTGGGCGTCCTGCCAATATGTCCAAAACTCTTTAGTAGCCTTTTGTGGTACGCCCAGTGGTTCTCGCAAATCCGCCCCCTGTTGTTGGTTAAAAAGGACTGGGCCAGGATTAGGGTCATGTTTATACGGCTATCATTTATTTTCATCCCGCGTTTTTTGTGTTATACTTTTATCCTTTGATTGGAAACAGCTGGGAGAGATAGCAGGAAGGAAAGAAAGGGTGAAGGGATGCTTGTGGCTTGGAAGTTTGGATTAGATTGAGGCAGGTTTTATTTATGGTGTTAAAAAAGATGAAGTTTTATTTATGGTGTTAAAAAAGATTAAGTTTTATTTAGGTGTTCTCTTGATCTGTCTGTTTATATTCTATTTGTTTTTGTTTGTGTGTGTAGTAATGGCATTGTGTGTTTTTAGTCTGTTTTATTAAGATATGATTAAGTTATTTATCATGAGTGTTTCAATGTTTGCATTTCATTCATTCGACATATAAGACGCTGCTAATCACCCCTCACCCGGCCACATCACCCCTCTCTACATCATCCTAATCCTTATCACTTCTACAGTTCTTATTTTTTCATATTTTTTCGGATTAATAATAATATTACTAATACTGAAAATACTAATACTGATCATTGTATTGAAGTAATGATTAATCTAGCAATGCCTACCATATTGTTATGTCTTGTAGTAAGTTTTGTCTAATTTGTGGTTTTTAAGGAGTATCTGCAAGTATCATGTCATTGTGAATTGGCTGAAATAGGGACTTCTAATAATTGTAACTGAAAACTGACTCCAGATTCGTGTTCAGCATGCCTGAAAACTGCTAGGAACAATTTTTCAAGCAAATCAATTTTTAAAAAAATATTGCAAATTTTGCAAGGTATGCCTTGATTTTTTTTTTAAATCACGTTTTTTTCAATAACAAAAAAAGTATGGCAGATACCTTCAAGATGAATAGAGAAGTAAATATGAAGTAGATCAAGGGCTATCATTTGGCGTAAAGCAAAATAATATTGATTGGTAAATAACCGAGAAAATAGCATATTCGTACATTTATACAAAATATTAATTTTCTCGACAACCATGAACTGTTTTGACAAGCCAATTACAGCATCATGTAGAACAACGTAAGATGAACCTTTGTTTTTCGATAAGTTTTCTTCTACGACTCATAGTTTTGCGGCAAAATAACAAAAACCTGATCGTCGTCAATTTTGGAATGTTTTTGAGCAGCCAGAAATTCGATAATTTTTTTTCGATAGAGAATTGGAAATGCCGGGGATACAATTGTAGATCCATCCATTTACACTAACTTATGATGGGTAAGTGTTGCTGTGTGAGAAACAGGTTGTGAGCTGAACGCGTTATAGTAAATACGTATATAAGTTTATAATTAGAAAATACCCTCACTTCTCACCCCTTACCAAAGACCCAAAATTATCTCTCCCAGGTTAAGATTCTCGCCTTTCATGACATCCTTCACATTCTTGCCACTTCATCACTAAAGCACTTTCCTCCTCCTGCCTTTCTCCTTTCCTCATTTCCCTTTTCTCCCTCTGTGCATCATCTTCTGCACCGCACTGTCTCTTCTTTCTTACTCGCCATTTCCTTCTTCTTTACATTTTTCTCTTTCTATGTGTTTTTTTTCCTCACGCACTCCTTCATCCTTCCAAATATTTTTTTTCTTATCTTTAGTCTCACACATGTTCTGACACACATTCTCTCTCTCTCTCTCTCTCTCTCTCTCTCTCTCTCTCTCTCTCTCTCTCTCTCTCTCTCTCTCTCTCTCTCTCTCTCTCTCCTCTCTCTCCTCTCTCTCTCTCTCTTCCTCCACCCACACACACCACACACACCACACCACACACACACACACACACACACACACACACACACACACACACACACACACACACACACACACACACACACAAGGGTTAGCACGCTCGGCTCACAACCGAGAAGTCCCGGGTTCGATCCCCGGGCGGAGCGAAGACAGACGGGCGGTCTTCTTAAAAAACCCGAGCCCCTGTCCACCCAGCAGTGAATGGGTACCGGGTGTTAGCCGGGGGTTTGTGACCCGCCTCCCGGGGTGATGGCTTCGGCCAACACTAAGAACTAAGGATGAATGATAAAAATGTTGATATGGAGACGGGGCCATACGAGCGTCGCTCTGGCCCTGTAAAATACGACTAGATGAATACACACACACACACACAAAACCCTCCCACACACACACAACCCCCCCTCCCTTCCCCCCTCCCACACACACACACACACACACCACACACAACACCACACACACACACACACACACACACTCAAAAGAAGAAAATATACATACATGCATTTTCGCCCATTTTTCATCCGCGACGTAGCTTCAAACATCAAAATGAACCGTTCTTCCAGTTTTCCCGCAGACAGAAACTCTTGCTGTCCTTCGAGAATCCGCAAAGACACGGTGATATTATTCTTCCTTGTTCATTTTGTTTTGTTTTCATAAGGTATCAATAAAATAACCATAAAACCCCACAGAAATTACAAGATATCAATCAAATATCCTCATAAAAAACTTAGAAATTACAAGATATCAATCAAATATCCTCTTAAAAAAACAATAAACAACAAGATACCAATAAAATAACCTCTTAAATAACTCAGAAATTACAAGATATCAATCAAATAACCTCTTAAAAACACAAATAACAAGATACCAATAAAATAACCTGTTCAAAAACCCACATATAAGTCAGAGTTTGTCAGTAAACTCAATCAGTAAAGTCAGTCAGTATTGAGTCTGTCTTCGTCCACCCTCGTCTTGATCTTTGTTGTGCATCTTCCCTTCTTGATCTCCCTTCTTCTTTTTTATTACTCCTCCTCTCTCTCCTGTCTTGATGAAGATGCATTTATTCCTCCATTCTCCTCTTCTCTTATTGTTATTCCGTTTTCGTAGTCCTCTCCCTTTCTTGCTATTGTTTTCATGTTTCTCCTTCTTCCTCCTTCTCTTCGTGGTATTTATTCCTCTCTTCCTTTCTCAGTATTCTCATCCTCTACTATTTCTTTATGTTCTCTTTGTATATCTCTCTTACTAACCTACGACTCCCAATTCCCTTTCTCCCTATGATAAGTATAATCCCATAAGATAATTGTCGCCTCCGTGGTGTAGTGGCTAGCGTGCCTGGCTATGAATCTGTGGGCCCTGGTTCGAATTCGGGCCAGGGCAAGTCGGGGACCAGCCAAAACAGCTGTTCTTCCTTCCTTTCGGGGTTGATAAATGGGTACCTGTGGTAACCAGGGGAAGGTAACTGGTAACCCGGGTATCACACTAGCCCTGTGTCCCGGGGTAACGGTTCTTCACCCACCACAGGCTCTAAGGGTTAACGCCACGGAGATGAGCACCGAAGGCCACGCGCAGCACAGCGTATGCTCCCATCTTTACCTTACCTATGATAAGAAGGAAGCGTAGAAGGACTAAAATAGTGGTAAGGGGACAGCATCTTAACTGGAAAATCAACGGTGGACTTAACATGGTCAATTTACGTTTTTACTTCCACCTGTCGCGGTCACATCTGCTCTGGTCACCTTGGTAGATGGAATGATTAAGCGACCCCTTCTTGCCCTCTGTTTATCCCTTGTACGCTTGTAACCCGGGAGGAACTAGGTGGAGAAAGGCATGTTAGGGCGTTAAGACTTGGACCCTTGCGACCTTTTGTTTCTCCTCTTCGTGCTTTGTGTCTTGTGGGTGATTCTGTGTGTGTGTGTGTGTGTGTGTTGTGTGTGTGTGTGTGTGTGTGTGTGTGTGTGTGTGTGTGCGTGTGTGTGCGTGTGTTGTGTGTCCTTTCCCCGTTGTTCTTTGTTGTGGTTCTGCCAGTGGCTCTTTGTAGCTCGCCGCCTCTTGATGGTTTTTTGTGCGGTTGATTGGTTCCTCCTCTTCCTTCCTCCTGGTCCTCTTGCTGCTGCTTGTCCTCTTCTTCTCTTGCTCCTCCTCTTCCTTCTTCTTCCTCTTGCTCCTCCTCTTTTTCCTCTTGCTCCTCCTTCCTCCTGGTCCTTCTCTGCTTCCTTCCTCTCGCTGCTTCTCCTCTTCCTTCCTCTTTGTCCTCCTCTTTTTTCCTCCTCCTGGTCTTCCTTCCTCCTCTTCTTCCTTTCTCTTCCTCCTCTTAGTTAGTTCTTAGTGAAATGCATTCTAATTTTCATCTTTATTTTGTCTTTGTTGTCTTCTGTCTATTTGTTTGTTGTAATCCTTCTTTTTCATGTTCAAGTTTTTTTTTACTTTATCTCCTCTATACTTCCTCCTCCTACTCTGTGACACACACACACACACACACACACACACACACACACACACACACACACACACACACACACACACACACACACACACACACACACACACACACACACACACACACACGCGCACGCACGCACGCACGCACGCACGCACGCACGCACGCACGCACGCACACACGTGCTACATCATTCCATCGTCTCGTGGGTTCTGTATTGGGTTTGCAGAGACAGGGAACCACAGAGATGAAACCCGTGCTATGTTTTTCAATTCAAGTGTTTATCTTGTTAGACTCTCTACAGCTTGTACCGAGTCTGTCTTCAAGAGAACGCTATTTAACCCCTGGAGACCCAGAACGTAATTTCCATTGTAATTTGGGTACCATTAGACGCTATTTAGTAAATTTAAGCAATATTTTATAGATATGACCTGTTTAGTATCCTTGTAGACTAACTTATTTTGTTATATTAAGTTAATTTTCGTGATTTTATGGATAACAACAGGCAATTTTTTTTATAGCAAAGGAAAGATCTGGGCGTGAAGGGGTTGACATCATGGAATTACCAAAGCTAACCTAACCCTAACCTCATAAAAGTGCTAC
>JACEEZ010011353.1:230000-235000 GCA_016584305.1 Chionoecetes opilio
TCTCTCTCTCTCTCTCTCTCTCTCTCTCTCTCTCTCTCTCTCTCTCTCTTACACAAATTTACGCTTTTAATTGTACAAAAAAATATGAATAACCGGATTTTAACTCGTACTTTTGTTTTCGTTCACAAATTTTACTTCCTATATTTCTCTCTTGTATTTTTATTTTATTTTCTAAACATACGTGAATATATAAATGTTTTCCCTTGTCCAAAGCACATACGAAACACATATCTAGAGTCGTGTGTGTGTGTGTGTGTGTGTGTGTGTGTGTGTGTGTGTGTGTGTGTGTGTGTGTGTGTGTGTGTGTGTGTGTGTGTGTGTGTGTGTGTGTGTCCTTTAATTGTCAATCAAGCAGTTTTTAGTCGTAACACATTTTTTGTTAATCTTTTGCCATCAAGTGAACACAAACCACGTGACTTCTGCCCTTCCCCCCCTTTCCCCTCCCTTATTCACCCCCCTTCCCCTCCTTCATCCCCCCTTCCCCCTTCTTCAGCTCCCCCTCCCCCTCCCTCTTTCCCCTCTCTCTTTCCCCTCCACCTTACCCCACATGACTTCTGCCCTTCCCTTCCCCCCTCTTCTTCACCCCATCCCTTCCTCCCTTTCCCCTCTTTCCCCTCCCCTTCCCCTCTTTCAGCCCCCCCCTTCCTCCACCCTTCCCCTCCTTCCCCTCCCTTTCCCTTCTGCACCGCCATGACAAGACGTAACCGTATGTAACTGTGACATTTGCCGTGGCAGTGGTATTGGCAGCGGGTGTTATCAGGGAGGCGGCGTCTGGCGTGACGAAGGGTGTGTTAGTGCCGGGATAAGCGTTACCAATAGTGGTGACGCGTGATAGGGAGGTGGAAAGGGAATGGAATAGTGTGCTTTATCTTATTGGGTATTGAAATGAGGTGATATTTGTGTTATTTGGTTATAGTAGGGTAATATTGAGGGGTTTGTAAAGATGGTAATATTGTAAGTTTAAGGACTGTATTGAATGTAAAGTTATTTAAGTATTTTATTAGATTGTCCTTTATCTGTAGGGGTAGAGAAATGAGGTGATATTTGTGTTATGTAGTTTTATTAGAGGTTTTTTATGCTTTGGTGAAGATGGTACTGTTGAGAGTTAGAGGAATATATTGAATGTTAAGTTATCTAAGTATTTTATTAGGAGTTTTGTGTTTTATCTTATACTTCTAGGGTAGAGAAATTAGGTGATATTTGTGTTATAGGGTTTTAGTAAAGGTTTTTTTAGGTTTTTGTGAAGATGGTACTATTGAGAGTTAAAGGAATGTATTGAATGTAAAGTTATCTTTGTATTTTATTAGGAATATTCTGATTTATCTTTAAGGTAGAATAATAAGGTGATATTTCTTCTAATTCAACTTAGATATTACTGATGAATAATATCATCCTTAATAGAAAAATAATGACATCAACATTACGTGTACATTTTTTTTTGTGAGACTGAAGTGTAATCGTTTTTTTTTCTGCATAAGAGGTTTCCATGTTCTATTTTTTGTAATATTTCAATTTCAAGGAAAGAATATTACCCGTCAGCCTCGATATTACTTATGAAATATTACCTTGACTAGAAAAATGATGACGTCAGCATTACGTGTACATTGCATAAGGGGTTTCCATGTTCTAGTTTTGTAATATTTCAATCTCAAGGAAAGAAAATGTCTCGAGTAAAAGAAGTGTGAGATTCAATAACAGAAAAGCGAGAGTTTCAAGGACACAAAAGTTACAAGCTGAAGAAGTTTGAGGTTTATTATTACATAACAAGGACGCCGCGTTGCTTGAGGGTGGACGTTCTTGTGTGTTTGAAATGTTATAAACTCAAACACCGAAGAGCGAGGCAAGTCTTGATGCTGCTCTTGTGTCGGAGGAAGGAAAAGTTTGTAGTATATATGACCTTATACCTTACTGTTTCCTCCTGTTTCCTCCTATACTTAGTGCTTCGTGTTAGTCATGGAACGGCGCATTAAAAGGTTACATGGAAGAAAGAAGAAAATCATGCAGGTTAAAAAGAAAGAAAGAAGAAAATCATGCAGGTTAAAAGAAAGAAAAAAGAAAATCATGCAGGTTAAAAAGAAAGAAGAAAATCATGCAGGTTAAAAAGAAAGAAAGAAGAAAATCATGCAGGTTAAAAAAAGAAAGAAGAAAATCATGCAGGTTAAAAAGGAAGAAAGAAGAAAATCATGCAGGTTAAAAAGGAAGAAAGAAGAAAATCATGCAGGTTAAAAAGGAAGAAAGAAGGAAATCATGCAGGTTAAAAAGGAAGAAAGAAGGAAATCATGCAGGTTAAAAAGAAAGAAAGAAGGAAATCATGCAGTGTATTACGGTAGCGTGCCAATATCAGGTTTATGGCAGCTGTGAAAGTGTTAGATTGTAATGCCTGGCGTTGTATAAGAAAAGAGTGTAGGCATTAATAAAAGGGTTAAAAAGAAAGAATAAAATCATGCTGTGTATTACGTAATTGTGCCGATATCACAGGTTTATGGAAGCTGTAAAAGTGATCTAATAGCTTAACAACGCCAGGTATTATATTGTATTACCTTGCATTGTAAAATAAAAGAGTGGATGTATTAATAAAACATTGGCTTTCAGTGTTGCATAATGTGGTGGGCGGTGTAGGACTATAGTGTTAAAGTCTGGCGATATTAGTCCATAACATTTCAGGACGGAATGGATGTCATAAAAAAACTCAAGACTTGGGTTGTTGTGAAAAACATTCCTCCTTTCCTCCACCTCATCCTCCTTTCCACCTCACCTCACCTCCACCTCCTCTCCAACACCTCCACCTCCCCTCCACCTCCACCTCTTCCTCCACCTCCTGGCCATAACGCTAAACTTTGCCTTCCCCTTGGCTATTCTTGTTAAGGCGACATTCAGCTCCGCGCCTCATGTATCATCATTCAATGCCACTTGTTGCTCTCCTTTCATGAAGTTATAATGTTACTACTATTGTCAACATCAATCTGGTCCCCGCTATTCACCAACGTATTCGCTTCTATTACTTCGCTATTTGTACACGCTTCTTCTCTCCTTACTTCCTTCCCTTCCTTCCTTTATTTCTTCCCTTCCTTCCTTCCTTCCTTCCTTTCTTCCTTCCCTCCTTCCTTCCTTCCCTCATTTCTTCCCTTCCTTCCCTCCTTTCTTCCCTTTCTTCCTTCCTTCCATCATCCCTTCCTTCCTTCCTTCTCTTCCTTCCTTCTTCCCTTCCTTCCTCCCTTCCCTCTCTCCCTCCTTTCTTCCTTCCTTCCTTCCTTCCCTCCCTCCCTCCTTTTTTCCTTCCTTCCTTCCTTCCTTCCTTCCTTCCTTCCTTCCTTCCTTCCTTCCTCCCTTCGTCGACGTATTCGCTTCTATTACTTCGCTTTTCATAATGTCGCTATTCGTCGTCTTTTAAACATTTCGGTTATGATTTGAAGCACCACTCATTTATATTATCAGTAATTTTACCTTTTGATCCTCAGTAATGCTTCTATAGTGTTTGTTTTCATCATGCTTAACTTCTGATCCAAACTAATTTTTATTTCGGGAACCCCATCTCTTCATATCGAAAACGTATCTTATTTCTACTCGTGACGTAAAGTTATAATAGTTTGTAATATTAACTTCAGGCAGCCATAAGTTTTGTATGGAGGTACATTAAAAGCTATATATAACCTTCGCTCTTTCATATCAACTTTGAACTTTTGGCCTTCGAGTTGAAATCCGAAGTTCGAAATTTGACGAAATCCAATCCGTCGAAATCATTTTCATCTTCATCCTTCACAAACAGCAGCAATCACAAGATACCGAAATACACCGAAATATGGCAAAGTACACCGAAATATACCGAAATAACCTAAAATTTACCTTAAATAACCAGAAATAACCTAAAATAAACCTAATATAACCGAAAATAATAAAAAAATAAACCTGAAATAACCTAAAATAAACCTAAAATAAACCTAAAATAACCAGAAATAACCTAAAATAAACCTAAAATAACCTTAAATAACCTAAAATAAACCTAAAATAACCCAAAATTCACCACCACCCTCATACCACATCCTAACATATCAGCTTTACACTTTAACCAATGCCCTCAACCTTTAACCTCAACAACAACCTCAACAACAACCTCAACCTCAACCTTTAACCTCAACCTCAACCTTTAACCTCGACCTCTAACCTCAACCTCAACCTCAACCTTTAACCTCAACCCAACCTTTTACCTCAACCTCAACCTTTAACCTCAACCCAACCTTTAACCTCAACCTCAACCTTTAACCTCAACCCAACCTTTAACCTCAACCTCAGCCTTCCTCAACCTCAACAACAACCTTAACCTCAACCTTAACCTCAACAACAACCTTAACCTCAACCTTAACCTCAACCTTTAACCTCAACCTTTAACCTCAACCTTAACCTCAACCTTTAACCTCAACCTACGCACCCAAGACCACAACATAAATCAATATTCCACCGAACGAAAGATTTGGCCTGGACCACACACTGTAGAGCGTTAACGCGGCGCAGAGCCAAAGCCGTCTGTATGTAAAAGCCTGCGCCTGAGATTGATGACGTCACGGACGGAGTCTGTACGAGGCCACCGAGATGACAAGTTTACCTACCTAATTATATGTTTATCAGTATAAAAGATATATTGTTATCTTCGGAAATGTTTGTTCTATAATATTATCAAATAAAAACCCGTAAAACACACTAAAGAAATGCCATTATGAGACTCTCAAGAAATATGCATGAACTTTAACTCTTCGCCATTTAATATTTTGCTCAAAAACATTTTGCATGGAGAATATCAATAGAAGCGGAATTTAATTAGCTTTCCATTGCTATATTTTGTTTTCTGATAAATGAATTAGAACCATACATAAATTAGCGTTAACTAACTAAAAGGATCATGAAATCGGGTAATTTTTCCCGATTGATGATGTTATTTATTTAGTTAACGCTAATGTATGTATGGTTCTAATTCATTTATCAGAAAACAAAATATATCAATGGAA
>JACEEZ010011353.1:240000-250000 GCA_016584305.1 Chionoecetes opilio
TTTCTTGGGTTCCACTGCTCACGTCAAGGACCTTTTCGCCCACGTCAGAAAAGGGAACAAAGCGTCAAGTAGCGGCAGTCAGTGGCCTGAAGACTCTCACCGCAGGACAAGACGCGTGATGAGATACACTAAGGACCAAGGTAAAGAGACAGATTATCTTGCTAAGGACAAGATACACTAACCTCCGTGTCAGGGCGTCATGCTAAAATTAGAAAAAGAACAAAAAGAGCCATAAATTTAGAAAAATAAGTAAAAAAAGAGCCATAAACTTAGAAAAAGAACAAAAAGAGCTATAAATTTAGAAAAATAAGTAAAAAAAGACATAATCTTAGAAAAAGAGTGGGATATACTTAGAAAAAGAAAAGAAGAAAAACTTAGAAAAAATAAGAGGCATAAACTTAGAAAAAGAAAAAAAGTGGCATAAACTTAGAACAAAAAAGAGGCATAAACTTAGAAAAAGAACAAAAAAAGAGGCATAAACTTAGAAAAAGAACAAAAAAAAGTGGCATAAACTTAGAACAAAAAAGAGGCATAAACTTAGAAAAAGAACAAAAAAAGAGGCATAAACTTAGAAAAAGAACAAAAAAAAGTGGCATAAACTTTTGAAACAAAAGAGGCAAAACTTTTTGAAAAAAAACAAAAAAAAAAAAGGCATAAACTTAGAAAAAAAAAAAAAAAAGAGGGATAAATTTGAAAAAAAAAAAAAAAAGAGGGATAAACTTGAAAAAAAAAACAAAAAAAGTGGATAAACTTAGAAAAAAAAAAAAAAAAAAACAAAAAAAGAGGATAAATTTGAAAAAAAACAAAAAAAGAGGGATAAACTTAGAAAAAAAACAAAAAAAAAAAGGCATAAAATTTTGAAAAAGAACCCCCCCAAAAAAAAAGCAAAACTTAGAAAAAAAAAAAACAAAAAAAGAGGCAAAAAAACTTAGAAAAAAAAAACAAAAAAAAAAGGCATAAATTAGAAAAAGAACAAAAAAAAAAAAAAGAAAAAAAAGGGGATAAAATTAGAAAAAAAAAAAAAGAGGAATAAACTTAAAAAAAAAAAAAAAGAGGCATAAACTTAGAAAAAGAACAAAAAAAGAGGCATAAACTTAGAAAAAGAACAAAAAAAGAGGCATAAACTTAGAAAAAGAAGAAAAAAAGAGGCATAAACTTAGAAAAAGAAGAAAAAAAGAGGCATAAACTTAGAAAAAGAACAAAAAAAGAGGCAGACTTGAAAATAGAAAAGAAAAAAAGAGGCATAAACTTAGAAAAAGAACAAAAAAAGAGGCATAAACTTAGAAAAAGAACAAAAAAAGAGGCATAAACTTAGAAAAAGAAAAAAAAAAGAGGCATAAACTTAGAAAAAGAAGAAAAAAAAAGCCATAACGATTCTGAATTGTTTATAGTTTGAGGGAGACGCGTAGGAGTTAATTAGAAATGGCCTCAAGATTCTAACCTGAGGACAAAAGACTGCAAGATGAACTAACCTCCGTGTCAGGGCGTCATGCTAGACTTAGAACAATTTGATAAAAAGAGCCATAATGTTTCTGAATTGTTTTTAGTTTGAGGAATCGCATAGGAGTTACTTAATAACAAGTGCCAAACCCCCTTTTCGAAACTTAGTAAACTTAGAAAAAGAAAAAAAGAAATGCCATAAACTTAGAAAACGAAGAAAAAAAGAGACAACGTTTCAGACTAGTTTTTAGTTTGAGGAGTCGCGTAGGAGTTAATTAGAATCGCCAAAACCCCTAAACTTAGTAAACTTAGTAAACTTAGTAAACTTAGAAAAATATAAAAAGAGCCATAACGTTTCGGATTTTTTTTTTTTTTTTTTTTTAGTTTGAGGAGTCGCATAGGAGTTAGTAATTAGAAGTGGCCATCCCCTTCAATACACAAGAGACGAATACCTCTCTACTATAGACACTAAACCTGGTAATGACTTCGTTCTAACCCTAATATGGAGAAAAGAAATCAGTCAATGTTACACGAAACTATTTGTGTCCTGGGAAATGTCACGTCTGTAGGAGTTTATTGGAACCGCTAATCTCACTTAAATGTACGGCAAAGGAACGCTCCTCTACCAAACACTAATTTCGGTGATGACTTCGTTCTAACCTGAAGAAGGGTAAAAGAAATGTTACTATGTTTACACGAAACTATTTTTGTTTTGGGAAATGTCACGTCTCTAGGAGTTTATCGGAACCGCTAATTACCCTTCAAAGTACGGCACAAGAACGCTCCTCTTCCATAGCAATTAACTCAGTGGTGGCTTCGTTTTAACCTGAAGAAGAATAAAAGAAATGTCAATGTTACACGGAACTATTTGTGTCTTGGGAAATGTCACGTCTCTATATGAGTTTATCAGAAGTGCTAATCTCCTTTCCCTCAAGCGACAAGGGAAGGTTTCAGTGACAGACACAAAGAATACAAAACGATACACTTTGGCAGGGAAAGTGGCAGCAAGGGATACACTCCACCATGCTTTACTGAAGTTTGTGACAGGAATGTAACACAGCAATACAGTGTTACCAGTAGTTTAAGTGGCGTGTGACTGTATAATTGTGTTACGAGACAGTTAGTGTGTTACAAGGTTTATAACACTTACGAGGTTACGAGGTGTATAATTATGTTACAAGTAGTTTAAGCGGGGCAAGGTTGTATAATTGTGTAACGAGACAGCTGCTAGAAATAGAAACTCTGCACCTTACCTAGAAATAACATGTTCGTGAATATTAACACTATTTTATCTAACCTGTCAGTTCCAATGCGTGTTGTCAGAACTGTCTAGTGCTACGCTGACGCCTTTACAGTGGTTATATTTATTGTTACTCAGAAGTGGAGGATGACTATAAAGAAGGGAACAGTGGTAGTGCTACGCTGACGCCTTTACAGTGGTTATATTTATTGTTACTCAGAAGTGGAGGATGACTATAAAGAAGCCTTTACAGTGGTTATATTTATTGTTACTCAGAAGTGGAGGATGACTATAAAGAAGCCTTTACAGTGGTTATATTTATTGTTACTCAGAAGTGGAGGATGACTATAAAGAAGCCTTTACAGTGGTTATATTTATTGTTACTCAGAAGTGGAGGATGACTATAAAGAAGCCTTTACAGTGGTTATATTTATTGTTACTCAGAAGTGGAGGATGACTATAAAGAAGGGAACTGTCTAGTGCTACGCTGACGCCTTTACAGTGGTTATATTTATTGTTACTCAGAAGTGGAGGATGACTATAAAGAAGCCTTTACAGTGGTTATATTTATTGTTACTCAGAAGTGGAGGATGACTATAAAGAAGGGAACAGTGGTAGAGATAGTCATGGCCTCAGCAGACTTGTCAAAAGCTTCCGCGCGTCCGTGAAACACAGCGGAAAGTTTCTGGAAAGTTTGACAGATTGCAGGAATTTATCGTAAGTTCAATGTTTCCACCAAGATATTCCAGACACGAGCCTAAGATGGGACGTGTGTGTGTGTTGTTGTGTGTGTGTGTGTGTGTGTTGTGTTGTGTGTGTGTGTTGTGTGTGTGTGTGTGTGTGTGTGTAATATAGACACATAAAAGACATTCAAGGTCATTTAGAAACGTGATTTTTCTTACATTGTTGCATGAAAAGGTTAGAGAGAGAGAGAGAGAGAGAGAGAGAGAGGAGAGAGAGAGAGATTTCTTCATCCTGATTTATTTTTTTAGCCAAACATTCGACCTTCTCATGTTCCTCCTTATTCCAGGCAGTGCTTCTCCTCCTCCTCCTCTTCCATATTTAATCTTCCTCTTTCTTTCAAGTCTTCACCTTTCACAAAACTCCCGTGAAAAGCGAGCACAAAACTTATCCCCTCCTCTCTGTCTCTTTCTTTCTCTGTCTGTCTGTCTCTGTCTGTCTGCATGGTGGGAGGTAAAGAGTATGATGGAGGAGGTGGTCTCTCTCTCTCTCTCTCTCTCTCTCTCTCTCTCTCTCTCTCTCTCTCTCTCTCTCTCTCTCTCTCTCTCTCTCTCTCTCTCTCTCTCTCTCTCTCTCTCTCTCTCTCCATTTCTCTGGTGTTTTCTATTTTTATTTCTTTATTTTCCTTTCGGTGTTACCCTTTGTTACTCTTTTTGTTCTGTTAGTTTTAATTTCAACGCAATATTTCAACGTTTGTCTCGTGTATCTGCATCGTTTTCCCTGTAGGTGTTAGCTCCCCTCCTCCTCCTCCTCCTCCTCCTCCTCTCCTCCTCCTCCTCCTCCTCCTCCTCCTCCTCCTCCTCCTCCTCCTTTTTTTAATCTGTAACATGTTTTTTATTTGCAGTCTCGTATCTCAGTTATTTTTCTTCATATTACAGTCTCCCTCGCGCGGTCCTTCTCTTAGTCCCAGAAAAATCTTGCAAATCTTTTCACATTACCGTCTGTAAAATACGTGTTTCCTTGGCATTATATTTTCTTCCCATAAAATTCGGTATAAAATTGGTTTTTCAGCGGACGTTTATTTATCATTTCCTTGGCTAGACGTATTTGTTTTTTTCATTTGTTTTTCTTTGGTAGAAATGAAAAAGACTTCATAAGACTAGCTCAGATTTTTTTACTATGTAATTATGTGTTTTTTTAGGTATTTTAAGTTTTATATACTTTGTTTGATAAGTTTGTATATATAGTTCCATCTGTGTGCTGTTGTTTCCTCTATGTATATGTATTTGGATGGGTTTTTTCTTTCGTAAAAATTAAAAAGACTTCATAAGATAGGCTTATTTTTTTCCTATGTAATTATGTGTTTTTTATTAGTAGACGATAATATTTGTTCGATATTTTTGTTTATACATTCATCTGTTGGCTGTTATTTCCTCTCTATACATATCTCTCTCATTGGTGATATTACTCTCTTAATTAAGATAGGTTCTGATCTTTCCCCTTTGTAATTATGTAGTTTATTAGGTAGACTATAGACTTGGTTTGCTATTTTTGTATTTATAGTTTCATCTGCTGGCTGTTATTTCCTCTCTATACATATTTCTCTCATTGGTAATACTCTCTTTTCCCATGTATATATTACCATTCATGCATATGTATAGCGCTTGTATGGCAGGTTTGGTCAATTTTTTTTTTCTATTTTCCGATTTGAAAGCCACGTTTTCCATCCGGCCCGTAATTATACTCCATATTTATGCATTTCTATTACAAGTGAAGTAATATTTTCCCCGTATTGTATTTGTATTTACGTGGCCATGTGTTGCCGTGCCCAGGCCAGGTTGTGTATTTACGTGGCCATGTGTTGCCGTGCCCAGGCCAGGTTGTGTATTTACGTGGCCATGTGTTGCCGTGCCCAGGCCAGGTTGTGTATTTACGTGGCCATGTGTTGCCGTGCCCAGGCCAGGTTGTGTATTTACGTGGCCATGTGTTTGCCGTGCCAGACCAGGTTGTGTATTTACGTGGCCATGTGTTGCCGTGCCCAGGCCAGGTTGTGTATTTACGTGGCCATGTGTTGCCGTGCACAGGCCAGGTTGTGTATTTACGTGGCCATGTGTTGCCGTGCCCAGGCCAGGTTGGGTTTTTTTTAAATTTAAACATACATATACATGAAGCTCAAAGATGCACTGTCGTGTGCTACCTATCTTAAGGGCAAGTAAATATAGCTATATAGTATACACATAAATACAAAGACCTAAAAAACCTAAACCTCTGTCTGTCTGTCTCTCTGTCTGTCTGTCTCTCTCTCTGTCTGTCTGTCTGTCTGTCTGTCTGTCTGTCTGTCTGTCTGTCTGTCTGTCTGTCTGTCTGTCTGTCTGTCTGTCTGTCTGTCTGTCTGTCTGTCTCCCACCTCCCTCTCTCTCTCTCTCTCTCTCTCTCTCTCTCTCTCTCTCTCTCTCTCTCTCTCTCTCTCTCTCTCTCTCTCTCTCTCTCTCTCTCTCTCTCTCTCTCTCTCACATGTCGTTTCTCAGACCTGGCCAGTAATTTGCCAAGACCATCCTGCAACAAACTAGTAGCATCACGCACCGCTAATCACCTCACAAATTTGCTTCATTAATCTTAATTTTTCTCTACCGCCACCTCATCCCTCCTCTTTATTTATTAACAAATCTATATATTCAACTAGCCGCAAAGCCGCCCTCCGGGCGGACTTTTTGGCTAGCTCCTGCGGAGGGCTATTGGTGGTGGGCCTTCGGCCCACCAAACACGGACTCTCCAAATAGCCCCTTCTAACTTTCCTGAAATCATGGATGTAGAAATGTATGTATTCCCCCCACCCATTCACTCACCCATTACCCATCACCCCCCACCCATTCACTCACCCATTACCCATCACCCCCCACCCATTCACTCACCCATTACCCATCACCCCCCACCCATTCACTCACCCATTACCATCACCCCCCACCCATTCACTCACCCATCACCCCACACCCATTACCCATCACCTCACCCATTCACTCACCCATTACCCATCACCCCCCACCTATTCCCTCACCCATCACCCCCAACCCATCACCCCCCACCCATTCACTCACCCATCACCCCACACCCATTACCCATCACCCCACCCATTCACTCACCCATTACCCATCACCCTACATTAAGGTTTCCTTAATTCTCGCAACCCACTTTTTTTTCACAATTATCGCTAATAGGCTGCTAAAAATAAAAAATAAAAGTGTTCGGATCATCTCATAATTGGGCTTAAAACCTTCCCCTGGTCAACCCGGTTCCAAAAATGTGCCATATGAGGTGATTGCGCCACGGGGGGCGGAACCTATACCACACACACACACACACACACACACACACAGACAGACAGACAGACACACTTTCGCTTATATTATTATAGATTACTTTCTTAATTCTCTGGGGTTTTAACTGAAGCCACGAATGTTTTTTCCTTTGATTCTCTTGGGTTTTAACTGAGCCCAAGACTGGTTTTTTTCCTTTAATTCTCTTGGGTTTTAACTGAGCCCAAGACTGTTTTTCTTCTTTAATTCTCTTGGGTTTTAACTGAGGCCAAGAATGTTTTTCCCCCACGCCAAAACGGACATCACGCTTGACATATCAATTCCCTGAGAAGAAAAAGGTGAAAGGGAGAGTGAATTTCGAAGGATGAAAATATGTATCGAGAAGAAAGATCCTGTGACAGTCTTTAATGAGGTGAAACGAGGAGGAGGAGGAGGAGGAGGAGGAGGAGGAGGAGGAGGAGGAGGAGGAGGAGGAGGGAGGAGGAGGAGGAGGAGGAGGAGGAGGAGGAGGAGGTGAAACGAGAAGGAGGAAGCGTAAGAGGAGTAAGGAGTAAAATTAAGGGGGGGAGGAGGAGGAGGAGGAGGAGGAGGAGGAGGAGGAGGAGGAGGAGGAGGAGGAGGAGGAGGAAAACCAGTAATGAGAAGGCAGGAAAGGAGAGAAGGATAATAGTTTTGGATAAACAGATATCAGAAATGTGTTTTAGTGATGGTGTTAAGGACGAAGACGAGAGGGAAGAAATGGAAAAAGCAAAATGGAAAGGAAATGAACAATGAGAGAGAGAGAGAGAGAGAGAGAGAGAGAGAGAGAGAGAGAGAGAGAGAGAGAGAGAGAGAGAGAGAGAGAGAGAGAGAGAGAGAGAGAGAGAGACTATCGTTCTGTTATGGAAATTTAAAGCAGCTGAACTGTATCGAAATTTTAATAATAGATGATTTAGATTCATTCGTTTCCTGATAATACAAAGGAATCAACATGAATAATTCCTTTACCATTATTTCCTTGTATTTTTTTCCACCCATATTTATTCCCTCCCTTTATTTTTTCCCTCTTTATTTATTCCCTCCCTTTATTTTTTCCCTCTTATTTATTCTCTCCCCTTATTTGTTTCCTCCGTTTATTGATTTCCTCCCTTTATTTATTCTCTCCCTACATTTTGTTCCTCCCTTCATTTTTCATCTCCCATTATTTTTTTCCTACCTTCATTTATTCTCCCTTTATTTTTTTCCTCCCTTTATTTATTCCCTCCATTTATTTTTTCCTCCTTTTATTTATTCTCTCCCTTTATTAATTCCCTCCCTTTATTGTTTTTCTTCTCTTTATTTATTCCCCCCTTATATTTTTTTCCTCCCTTTATTTATTCCCTTTATTTTTTTTTCCTCCCTTTATTTATTCTCTCCCTTTATTTATTCCCTCCATTTATTTTTTCCTCCTTTTATTTATTCCCTCCCTTTATTAATTCCCTCCCTTTATTTTTTTCCTCCCTTTATTTATTCTCTCCCTTTATTTATTCCCTCCATTTATTTTTTCCTCCTTTTATTTATTCCCTCCCTTTTTTATCCTTTTCCTTTTCTATAACAGTAAATTTCAGTAAAAAATAAAGAGACACAATTAAGAAACTCACGCACTTTAAAGTTATAACAGCAAAATATGGCTCTGAATACCGGCGATTACAGTCAAGGCTTTGTATATTTTTGCATAAATGATATCAGGTTAATGGTGGTGGTGGTGGTGGTGGTGGTGGTGGTGGTGGTGGTGGCGGTGGTGGTGGTGGTGGTGGTGGGGGGGGGGGGGGCAGGGAAGGGTGTCAGGTTGTGTTAATATCATTGATCAGAATGCCATTAGGTCAGGTCAAGTTTAGTTTAGGTTAAGTGAGGACATTTGCGTGGTGATGGTGGTGGTGATGGTGGTGGTGGTGTTGGTGATGGTGGTGGTGGTGGTGTAATTAGGTCTGGAAAGGTTGCAGGTTTGTGAATTTGGTGTGTGGGGAGTAATTAGTAGGTTTGTAAAGTAGACAAGAGTGTGATTGGTATAGAAAAATGTGTCATTAATATGTGAAATGACATAATGATAATAATATGATGTGGGAAGTGTGACAGTTATGGAAAAATCGTGACAGGTGTGTGAAGTATGACATATATGACAGTTATATATAAAGTGTCATATGCTTTTTATGACGTATGACAGGTATGTAAGAGTGAAATGTATGGCAATATTATGACAATTATAGAAGTGTGATAGGTTTTGACGAAGCGTAACAAATATGGGAAGTATAATAAGTATGAGAAATCGGTAACGTAAAGAATTCTCACTTATCAATCTTCTTATAATGTCAAAGAAAATTAATCATTGAACCTTGACTAAGGAATCAGCATCATCATCATCATCATCATCACCATCATCATCATCATCATCATCATCATCATCATCATCATCATCATCATCATCGTAAGAACACAACCAGAAATAACCAGAAATATGTAATTAAAGGAAGAATAAAAGAAAAAAGGATAAATATGACAGAAATAACCAGAAAAATATAATGAAAGAAAGAATAAAAGGAAAATAAAATGTATACAAAAAAAATTGAAGGACGGAAATCTGTCAGCCGTAATAATGGATCTCTTACATTTGCTTATGAATCAATTAGAAAGTTTATTACGCCGATATATTTACCTGTCCCGGTATATTAGGCCCAGGGGCGTCCAGGTGAGTGGCGTGTAGGCCTACTCATTACTATTAACGAGACAGGTTCAGAACAGGTAACAAAACATTGAAAGTGATCACGTGTCATATTTCCTTATTAGCTCGATTTGAAAATGTTGCGAAAAATATCTGCGAATGTTATAATGCGTACGATTATTTGGACTTAGATTCATGAAGATTATGTTTATAGTAGAGAAATAGATATGCAGTGAGTTTAGATGCAAATTTTCAGCTAAGATTTGGTAATGATACGAAAATATGTTAATTTATCAGTCATTATAATTTGAAGTGAGTTTGGAAATTTGTGAGAAACGTTAATATTGGGACATCATACGTGATCTAAAATGATGTAAAATGCACTTTATCTCCTCCTCCTCCTCCTCCTCCTCCTCCTCGGTGCCTCAGGGCTCGGTCTTGGGTCCTACTCTTTTTCTGATATATATCAACGATCTGGACTGCGGACTTGTATCTAAAATATCAAAATTTGCAGATGACACCAAATTAGGCGGTAAAGCATATACTAGAGAAAACTGCGAACTCATACAAAGTGATCTCGACAAACTATCAGATTGGAGTGATAAATGGCTATTAAAATTCAATTCCGATAAATGTAAAGTAATGCAT
>JACEEZ010011353.1:255000-265000 GCA_016584305.1 Chionoecetes opilio
AGTCACTAGTATTCTGTTCTTCCTCCAGCCAGTTCTATACTGTATTTACCTCCAAAAATTTCATATTGTTGAAAGTGTGTGCAAACTTTTATGGTAATAATGCAACTGGAACATTATGTCACGGAGTGGATTCCATAGTGTCGTAGATGGTTTATAGAATGCTCAAAGGAATGCATACTTATATTACAAATAGAAAAAAGAGTTTGGAAATTTAGATATCATCATTTTGTTGGAGATTTTTGAATTAAATAAGTGAATACTTTCGAAACTTGATGATTTATTTAATTCATGGCATTAAAATGTGTGTGTATTCAAAATGTATTTACAAATGTATTTAAATACAATTAATGTATTTAGTATTTAGTATTTAAATACATTCGTAAAATGTATTTTGTATTTGGTATTTAAATACATTTCTCCCACGTATTTAGTATTTAGTATTTAAATACATTCAATGTATTTAGTGCCCAGCTCTGATTCATCATCATCATCATCGTAAGACACACAACCAGAAATAACTAGAAAAATATAATAAAAGGAAAATAAATGAAAATAAATAAAAAAATAAAAAATTGGAAGGACGGAAATCTGTCACCCGTATTAATGGATCTCTTACATTTGCTTATGAATCAATTAGAAAGTTTATTACGTCGATATATTTACCTGTCCTGGTATATTAGGCCTTGGGACGTCCAGGTGAGCGGCGTGTAGGCCTACTCATTACTATTAACGAGACAGGTTCAGAACAGGTAACAAAACATTGAAAGTGATCACGTGTCATATTTCCTTATTAGCTCGATTTGAAAATGTTGCGAACAAATATTTGCGAAAGTTATAATGCGCATGAATATTCGATTTAGATCCGTGAAGATTCTATAAATATTAGCAAAATAGAAATGCAGTGATACTTAGATGCAAGTTTTCAGCTAAGATTTGGTAATGATACGAAAATATGTTAATTTATTAGTCATTATATTTTGAAATGTGCTTGGAAATTTGTGAGAAACTTTAATATTAGCAAATCATACGAAGATGACAAAACATATGTAAAATGCACTTTATATCCTCCTCCTCCTCCTCCTCCTCCTCCTCCTCCTCCTCTCCTCCTCCTCCTCCTCGGCATTGAAGTGTACGGCGTCCTACATGGAAAGTACACAATCCGCAGTGGATTGAACGGAGCTGGGGCCTGATTGACTGCTGCCTCCCAAGAAAGCGCCAGGCAAGGCTGCCGCACCACCCTTGAACCTCCACACTGTGTTCACACCATTACAAAACACACATAACATGACCTATCTATCAAGCACTAAACCTACCCCCACAAACTAGTAGTAGTTAGCCATAGATTACAGCATTCAACTTTCCTCACAAATTCCATGCAGTTTTTCTATATTGCATGGTATCACTTCTTTTCCGGCCAGCTTCGGCTGGAGGGATGGGTGGGTGAGGAGGAGCCTTCTACTTCCTATCCTTTCTCTCTTATTATCTAGTTAGTGTAGTATAGTTAAAGCAAACAGTCTTGTAAGGACCTATCGGTCTGTTGCTGTTTGTGTTTCCTTTGTATTCCTTTGTATTCCTCCTCCTCCTCCTCCTCCTCCTCCTGGACAGAATCAATCAGTGCACGAACAATGGAAACATACAAACAACAACTAGGAAGATAAAGTTTGTAATCAAAGTTGAAATTGATGACCAACCACACTGATAGTAAATGATGATGATGTGATGATGATGATGATGATGATGATGATGATGATACGATGATGATGGGAAGGAATTGTAGGACGAGGTCAATGATGATAATGATAATAATGACAATAATAATGGCCAGTCTTTCAATAGGAATTCGTGCTTGGGAAAAAATAATATACTCAGAGAGAGAGAGAGAGAGAGAGAGAGAGAGAGAGAGAATAATGATAAACGATAACTCAATGACCTTGTGCAAAATCGACACAATCACTCTCTCTCTCTCTCTCTCTCTCTCTCTCTCTCTCTCTCTCTCTCTCTCTCTCTCTCTCTCTCTCTCTCTCTCTCTCTCTCTCTCTCTCTCTCTCTCTTTCTTTCTTTCCCCTCGCTCTAATAATCCCACTGGCTCTCCCCTTATTACTGTTTTCATCTCTCACATTTTTTGGTATTTTCTTGTGATGCATGGAGGGGAGGGGGGGAGGGGGAGGGGAGAGAAGGTAAGGAGGGGAGAGAAGGGGAGGGGAAGCAAGGGAGAGAAGGGTGGAAGGAAGGGGAATAGAGGGGAGAGAAGGGGAGGGGAATGGGGGAGTGTGTGAAGATTGGTAGTAATGAGGTGAGATTTTATTACCTACGTGCCATGACAGTGTTGATTGGGTGTTTTATTATTATTATTATTATTATTATTATTATTATTATTATTATTGTTGTTGTTGTTGTTGTTGTTTGTTGTTGTCATAGTAACAATTTGGTATGAAAATTTATGTCATTGGATACTGGAGTTTATTTCATGTTTTTTTTTTTTTTTTTTTTTTTTTTATGATAGTTGAGTTGAATTACAATACACATTATTTATTTTTGGTGTCGTGAATTTGGCCTTGGAAGTGCCTGAAGTGCGTGTTAGATGAAGAGAGGGAGAAGGAAGAGGAGGAAGAAATGTGTATATATGTCAATTTTTTACTATTTTTTTGGGGGGGGTGAAAATTTGTCAAGTTTTAAGGCCTATAAGAATTTAGGAATTTTCTATTTTTGTATTATTTTTTTGGATTTAATTTTTTACTGTGGTTATTTGTGTGTCAGTTTTTTGTTCTTTTTTTTGGATTTTATGTGGTTAAATATGTCTCTGTTTTCTTTTTATGGAATGTTTATCAGGTTTTTAGGCCTCCAATATCCTTTAGAGACAAACACTAACTAAACATAATCACAAAATAGCTTGATGGAATAAACAAAAAAATAAACATTCATATACTAAACAAAATAAAGAAATATAAAGTACTAATATAAATACTAAACAAAGTAAAATTCCTATAACAGCCTTTATGCATCACTTTCACGGCCTTTGTTATATAAGTAACAACCTCTTTTAATATTCCCTTCCCTGCAATATCCTATCTCAAAGCCTGGCCTTAAATCTCAAGGTTAACAGGAACGTGCACTGGGGGGGAGGAGGAGGAGGAGGAGGAGGAGGAGGAGGAGGAGGAGGAGGAGGAGGGAGTAGTAGTAGTACTAGTAGTAATAGCAGTACTAGTAGTAGTAGTAGTAGTAGTAGTAGTAGTAGTACTAGTAGTAATAGCAGTACTAGTAGTAGTAGTAGTAGTAGTACTAGTAGTAGTAGCAGTAGTAGTAGTAGCAGTAGTAGTAGTAGTAGTAGTAGCAGTAGTAGTAGTAGTAGTAGTTGTAGTAGTAGTAGTAGTAGTAGTAGTAGGTAGTAGGGAGAAGGAAGAGGAGGAAGAAATAGGAAATTAATCTATTTTTTGTATACATTGTTATCAATTAATATTCCTTAGAACAAACACTAACTAAATATAAACACACAATAGCAGTTAGTAGTAGTAGTAGTAGTATAGTAGTAGTAGTAGTAGGAGTAGTAGTAGTAGGAGGAGGAAGGAACAGGGGTCATATTCCCAAAATTTTGCCCTCAAAACTAAAACTGACCTGCGTATCAAGTGTCCCAGGCTCGTGGCTCGTGGCTACATGGCGTCACGGTTATCAAGGAAGCGCCGGAGCGTTCACTATAAAGGCAGACTTATATCTCCCTTCATTGTGCCCCGTTGTGTGTGCTTCCCCGCCACCCGATGCTATCCCGGAAACTTTTCTCCCGACCTCATGCCGCCCCGGTCGTTTGGGGGGGTTTAGCGGCCGCGAGTGCAGTTTTAGTTATGGAAAGGGATAAGGTTCGTGATCTCGGTTTGTGGAGTCCGGTATTACTTTTATATATGTCTAGGGTATTGTGGTGGTTTGTCTGGGTTTTGGCCTCTATTGACCGGTGTAATATATGTTCTTGGTATTACGTATTCATGTATTGGACGTGTATTTTGTCTGGTTCTTTGTGTATGTGTGGTTTTTAAGGTTTGTGGAGTCTGGTATTACTTTTATATATAGCGAAGTATTGTGGTGGTTTGTCTGGGTTTTGGCCTCTATTGCCTGGTGTATTAGTTGTTCTTGGTATTACGTATTTGTGTATGGGACGTGTTTGTGTGTCTGGGTGTTTGAGTGTCTTTTTTAAGGTTTGTGGAGTCTGGTATTACTTTTATATATCCCGAGGTATTGTGGTGTGTTTCAGCTGTATTAGTTGTTTTGGTATTACGTAATCGTGTATCGGACGTGTATTTTGTCTGGCTGTTTGTCTGTGTGTGTTTTTTTTAGGTGTTCTGGTCTGGCTATGAGATGGACCAATGATGCTGTTAATTCCCCTATACCGGAATGTTATAATTAATGGAATAACTATTGGATGATGTGACTTATATGTTGGCTTTCTAATTGTCGTAATTATTATTTTGTATTATTATTATTTTGTTGTTGTTGTTGCTTACAGGAAACACACAGTTGTTACACACAGGACAAAATATTAGTGTGACGTAATAGTGAATGAAGACAAAAATGTGTCCTGTTTACAATGTTCCTGGATCTTGTTAAATACAATTACAGATGGATTTTTTTATTTAGTTAATTTTTTTTTTACTATATTTTTGTTAGTGTATGTTAGTTACCCTATGACTTGCATTGTTCAAGGCATCCCGTCCTGCCTACACTAGCCACTGCCAGAAGTAAAGGCCGTAGTTATGAGTTCTCCAGGTACTCAAACGTCCATTATTCTCATCTCCTAGGTACTCTGGAGGATAGTCTTGATTATAATACAGTAATACAGCAATAATATAATACAGGTAGAAATTGTGTTTTTTGGAGTACAGTTAGTGTGTTGGTACTCTTACGATATTTTTATACTTGTTTTCTTGAAAAAAAAGGAAAATAGAAAATATGAAACAAATAAGGCTTATGGACAGGGCTGATTTTGTGGGAAGGTATTGATGAAAAAAATAGAAAAAATTAGGTACGTTTAAAATTGCAGGTTAGAATGATAAGTAAGGTTGTGAATATTATGGCATTGCGTGTGTTGCGTGCGTTGTGGTCGTCTTGTTGCCTTCGTAAAGTGTCTCATAAACCGTCTCGGAGGTTGTAATTTGCGTGCACTTGTGAGTTGTAATGCATTTGATTTGTCATTTTCTTTGGCATGTCACGTGGGTCACACACACACACACATACACGCACGCACACGCGCACACACACACACACACACACCACACACACACACACACACACACACACACACACACACACATGTACCCTATTGTATCGTAAAAAAAAAGGTCGAAAAATGGCCACAAATCGAAAATAGTGTGAGGAAGAAAAGTCTGGAGACCCAACTTTGATTACAAGCAGGCGAATGAAAGAAGGAAGGAATGAAGAGATATATGGAAGGAGAGAAGGAATGAAGGGTCGTATTCCATCACTCGTCACCCTTGAACCCTCCTACAGTTCGCCCACAATCTAAACTAGAGAACACTAGGCTAAAACTAGGCTAAAGATTGTAATTTCGCCTATAGTGCAATGTGCTTGGGTTCGATGAGTGCAAGGGAACCGTCAGCCCGAAAACTAGGTAAAAACTAAGCTAAAAACTAAACTAAACTAGGTAGATTGTGAGTTCGCCTATAGTGCAATATGTGTGGGTGCGATGGGTCCTATAGTGCAATATGTGTGGGTTCGATGGGTTCTATAGTTCGGGTTCGATGGGTGTAAGGGAACTAAACCGTCAGCCCCACACGCCTTCATAACAGGCGTGAAGCAGTAATGATAGAGTGGTGAAGCAGGCGTGAACGGAGGCTCGCTTACTGCCGCGCTACCCTAATCCATAACCCGTACATTACTTCACTCTATTTATATGTTTTTCTCAACTTTAGATATACGAAATATTACGAATGCTGAAAAAAATAAGTAATCTGTATATTTTAGCCGTACATAACTTCACTATGTTTATATGTTTTTCTCATGTTAAGATAATATTTTATAGGCAACGTTTGATGAAAAAAATAAGCAATCTCGATCTCTTAGCAGTACACAATTTTACTCTATTTGTTTTTCTCAACTTTAGATATACGTATGAAAAAGAAGTCATCTACATTATATCTCTACATAATTTGACTATTTAAATATGTTTCTATCAACTTTAGGTATAGGTGTGATGAAAAAAATAAGTCATCTATATCTCTTAGCCGTACGTACATAATTTCACTCTATTTATGTATGTTTTTTTCCACTTTAGATTTACGTATGATGAAAATATAAGTAATCTATTTCTCATAACTGTACATAAATTCACCCTGTTTATCTATTTCTTTTCAAATAAAGATTATACGCACGATAAAAACATAAGTAATCTATAGCTCTTACGTGTACATAACTCAACTCTATTTTAATATTTTTGTTCTCATGTTTAGATATATGATGAAAAAAATATGTAGTCTATAATTCTCAATGTGTTTACTTCAGGGTACGAATATATTTTGCATATTTCAAACTTGCACTTCAAGAAAATCTATATTTCTTCTACGATTTATCTATTTTTTCATTTAAGCGTCGTATGTTTACGAAGCGAGTCTCTACGTTAACTTAATCCATATTACTGAAGTATGTATTGTGATGTAGTTTTTGTAGCCGTGAATATGTAATGTTAAGAGAGGAAGTGTTGATCTCATACATATATCTACTTTTATTTTCTTCAATGCATTATCCATTCTTCACATTTGCCTTCCTAAAAACAACAACATACTACAACAACGGCAATAGAAAATTTTATGTACATTCTTTTATATATATTTTCAACATTCAGTACTTGTCCTCAAATATTAGTATTTGAGCTACAATCACTACTACTACTACTTTATGGTGTGGTGTGGGGTGGTGTTGGTTGTGTTGTGGGGTGTGGGTTGAGTGAGTGTGGTGTGTGTGGGCAGTGGGGGAGCCAGGATCTATCAATAGGGGGCACCTGGGGGGCACAGCTAAGTAGGGGGAGGGGCACTAAGCAAACGGAGCGCAGGGGCATTCTGCTGCCCCTGGCCATGGGGGGCACCCGGGTTTCATGGGAGGGAAACCCCCCCCCCCCGTAGCTACGTCACTGCCAAAAACCCCACCAAAACACACACACACCCACACCCCCCCACACAACACACACACACACACACACAACACCACACCAAAAAAAAAAATTAATCAACTTCCGATTCGGGAGTTTGATTTTAAACTTCTTATTTTTCTATCTCCAAAATAAAGAACATTAAGAAATTGAACATGATATTTTCTCTCTCTTCTCTCTCTCTCTCTCTCTCTCCTCTCTCTCTCTCTCCCCTCTCTCCTCTTCTCTCTCTCTCTCTCTCTCCCCCTTTTCTCTCTCTCTCTCTCTCTCTCTCTCTCTCTCTCTCTCTCTCTCTCGCTCATTTTTTCATACATATCAGAGACACTTCGAAACAATTGAAGCAGTTAATTAGTGAAGTGATTGTGATCATAATTATTGCAACAATCAAGGCATACACATATCTGGCACGTTTACTGTCATCAAATAGAACCTTCAAGCTCACGCTAGACACCAGTTAAGCAAGTCATAGTACAAGAATCAAGGAGGAAACTGTGAAATGAAGCTTAAGTGTCGAGGCTTTGCGAGTCGTTTGGTTCTTGCCTCGTGAACTTCAGCGGGAGGGAGGGAGGCGGGAGGCTGGAGGCTTGGCAGTCGTGGTGGTGGCGCCGCCGGTGTGCAGGACGATAGGTCTGCCGTTTACTCTTATTTGTTTGTTGTGTAACGCATTCAAAGGATTTGCGTATCAAACTAAAGCGTTACCGTTTGTGTTGTGGTGTGTTAAGGTACCCTGGCTGCCTGCAAGCTTCGGGCAGGCCGGGTGAAGGCAGGAAGCAGGCCGGAAGCAAGGTACAGGAGGCCCACTCAGCTACTTGTTGCCGTGAGTAGCCAGCCATCTTGTGTGTCGTCATGTTCTCCTTACGATATTTCTTTCATTCATCGTGTGTGTAGGACTGAGTGAGGTTATTTATGTTTTCCATGCACTTTGCACGGTATTTGGAGAACCACGCTACGCTATGATGAAGGATAGGCTATGAGGTTACTGAGTGAGTGACTTTCTTGATGCCATAACCCCCCCCCATTCTTCCCCCCCCCTCCTCCCTCTCGTTTTTGGGCCCCCCCCCCCTTCCCCCCTTCCCTTTTTTTTTTCCTCATAGGCGTTCCTAAGTTTTAAAATTTTTGGGGTTGGTTTAAAAAAAAAACCCCACCTTGATTAAAAAACCAGAAATAGGAGGCCCCATTTTTCCTGATTCCATATCTGTTGCCCCACCCTAAAACTTTTTCAAAAAAGGGTTGAATGGGAAAATATTTTTTTTTGTTGGCGGAAAATTTGGACTTACGTCCAAAAAAAAGGGTTTAGGGTTTGGGGAGGGGCCGTATAACGCCCCCACCCCCCCCTTCCTTTTGGGTAACACTTTACCTTATTAAATTTTTCCCGTAGTGTCCTTACCAAGGGGTAGGGATAAAAACCCCGGAACGGGCGTAAAGGGGGGACCCGGCCTGCCCCCCCAGGCCCCCCCCATTTTTCCGCACTGGTTTTGGTGTGTGGGGTTTGTGGTTGGGGTTTTGGTTGGTGTTGGTTGTAGTGGTTTTTGGGGTTCGGGAGTGAAAAAAGGGTCAGGTTTTGGACAGGCGAAAAGGGTTAAAAGGGCAAACAGGCATGATGAAATTTGTGGTGGGCTGGGGTTTTGGGGAAATGGGTTGGGTTTTTGGGGAGTAAAGGGTTTGAAGGCAAAAAAGGGTTAAAGGGCAGAATAAAGGGTTAAAGGGCAGAATAAAGGGTTAAAGGGCAGAATAAAGGGTTAAAGGGCAGAATAAAGGGTTAAAGGGCAGAATAAAGGGTTGAAGGGCAGAATAAAGGGTTGAAGGGCAGAATAAAGGGTTAAAGGGCAGAATAAAGGGTTAAAGGGCAGAATAAAGGGTAAAGGGAAAACAAAACTACCTTGCCCTTCTAGTCAGCCTTTGTGTATTGCATAACTCTTATTATTCTCTTTAATATCTCTACTCTCCCATAATCTCTCTAATATTCAATACACGTTGATTGAAAAAAAAAAAGGAAAGATAGGGAGTAAGGCCCTGAGTAGCGCCTTTTGTATAAGGGCGTGTAAAGGGGTTATAGGGTGGGAAATGGGTTACTATAGCCCTCTATCTCCCTCTTATCGTATTACAAGGTTTAAAAGCTCAGAAAGGAATAGAATGAGGAGTCTAAAGATAACACAAAAGACTTTTTGAACCTTTGCAGGATTACGTTTTTTGTCGAGTTCTTTTTTTACATGGTGAAATTTATGTTGTAGTTCAAATCGACCAATAAATTTGCTTTTTTAGGGAAATAGATGGAAAGAAGAGTAGTGTATTTTTTTATTGTATAAGATAAGGTATTGTGCTTAGGTATGTTATTACCTTTTCACATCACCACTACGTATCATCACTAAATATACGCATCACCACCCACGGTTTAATCACCACCCTTCACCACCACCACGCTCCCTTCATCACCCTCAGCGAGTAATGAATGGGTGTCGTTTATCTTCGTGCCGCCGCTCACCACCAACCGGGCAGTGGTGTTGCTAAATCATCATCATCATCATCACTACCAGTCATTTGTTAACCCGTGGTGAGTTGGTATTGGGCACAAAACCCACCTCCAACTTTATCACCACCCTTTTTCTCACTTCTTGTTCTTAAATTTAAACCCAAACACCGTTTACCCCCTCACATCCCCTTTTTTCAACCACACTCATAACAAAAAAATCCCCCACTACATAATCTTAACCCCCATTCCCACCACCAACCCCCACCACCAAATAAAATTAACAACCACTAACCACCACAAAACTAAACCCCCCCCCCCATTACCCCACCCCCCAAAAAACCAAACCCCCCCACCCTTAAACCCCCCCACCATTTAAAACCACC
>JACEEZ010011353.1:270000-272500 GCA_016584305.1 Chionoecetes opilio
ACTCGCAAAAGGAAACAGATAAAATGGAATATTTTCTTCCACCTCCTCTTCCACCATCGCATATTTTTCTCCTTCTCCTCTTTCCCATCCATCTTTATGCATTCACAATTATTTATAAAGCTGAAAAGAGTAAGAAACAACAGAAGCAGTAAAATTTGGAGTAAAACAGAGAGAGAGAGAGGAGAGGAGAGAGGGGAAAGGGGAAGAGAGAGAGAAGAAAAGGCGAGAGAGAGAGAGACGAAGAGGGAGAGAGAAGAGAAAAGAGAGAGAGAGAGAAAAGAGAGAAGAGAGAGCAGAAAAAAAAGGGAAAAACAGCAAAGAAGGTGGAAAAAAGGGCAAAGGGAGAGAGAGAGAGAGAGAGAGAGAGAGAGAGAGAGAGAGAGAGAGAGAGAAAAAAAAAATGGATGCACTCTAAAGATAATTTAATATCGCTCCTCAATTCTGATCGAAACCTTTTGAGCCACCCTGTTATCACACGCTGTCCTTCGCCCTGTCCGCCACTGTCACTGGCCAAAGGGCGTCTACAGGGTGTCGCGGAAGCCTCTGAGAAAACACGGATCTTGTGTCTCGCCAATTGTGTAACGTTTTTTTTTTCTTGTTTGTGAGAAAAGGAAAAAAATTTTTTTTTAGGAAAAATTTTTTTGAGGTTTTTTGCGTTTTCATTTTGAATTTTATTTTGAATTTTGTTATTCTATTGTTTTTTGGACGTATTTTCGAATTTTTTGGATATATAATTTGAAAGTTTTGTTATATTGTTATTTTTTCGATTTTTTGTATTTTTCATGATTAATAATAAAATTGAGTAAATTTTTTTTTTTATATTTAGTGTTTTTGGGGATTTTTTTTTTGTTCTTCATAGGGTTTCATTGCTGTTTTTATCCCGTTTTGAATTCAACATCATCAACAGTAGTAGTAGTAGTAGAGTATAGTAGTAGTAGTAGTAGTAGCCTATTAGTAGTAGTAGTAGTAGTAGTAATTGTTGTTGTATGCGTTAAAGTGAATATATGTATGTGTGTGTGTCCATGTGTGTGTGTGTGTGTGCGTGTGCGTGTACGTGTGTGTTTGTGTGTGCAAGTGAGTGTACGTGTGTGTGTGTGTGTGTGTGTGTGTGTGTGTGTGTGTGTGTGTGTGTGTGTGTGTGTGTGTGTGTGTGTGTGTGTGTGTGTGTGTGTGATGTTAGGCTGAGTACTCTGATGCGTGGCCAATAGCAGGGTCATAATATAGAATGGATCACGAGGATTAATGATCAATCCAGGCATTACTCTCCCTAGTCATCCATTAGTGTGTGTTTATTAATGGGTGTGGCCAGTAGTGTCCCATTAGTGGCCATTACTATTTATTCCTGTCCTTTTGATGAACTTTAGATATATAATGGAGTTCATCTTTATCTGTAAATGAATGGTGTTTACCCAGAAATAGATACATATAGATAGATTTGTAATTTGCAGATAGGTTTGTAATTTTCAGATAGGTTTGTAATTTTCAGATAGGTTTGTAATTTTCAGATAGGTTTGTAATTTTCAGATAGGTTTGTAATTTTCAGATAGGTTTGTAATTTTCAGATAGGTTTGTAATTTTCAGATAGGTTTGTAATTTTCAGATAGGTTTGTAATTTTCAGATAGGTTTGTAATTTTCAGATAGGTTTGTAATTTTCAGATAGGTTTGTAATTTTCAGATAGGTTTGTAATTTTCAGATAGGTTTGTAATTTTCAGATAGGTTTGTAATTTTCAGATAGGTTTGTAATTTACCGACCCTGAAAAACCCAATAATAAATACATAGAGGTAGATTTGTATTTGTTGTATAGTATTAAAATTTATCAAGCCAGAAAATCCCAAAAATAAATACATATAGATAGATTTGTAATGTTCAGATAGTATCAAAATTTACCAAGCTTGAAATATATGCGTAAACATAACTATATTTCAAAGCCATGACGAATATTTGCAGTGAAGAGAGGAGGCGATAAGCACAACTTCTCTGAATCAAACCGATTAAGTGAGGAATCTCTCATCATCCTCCCGAACCAACAAACTCAGTGTAAAGTTCTATTTATGAAGTCAAGCCGCGGAAAAGTGCGAGACGAACTAATTCACGGATATTTTTTTAAGCCTTCGGACCAAGAGTTGATGTTTATATTTTAATGAGTTAGGTGAAGGACCAAGAGTTGATGTTTATATTTTAATGAGTTAGGTGAAGGACCAAGAGTTGATGTTTATATTTTAATGAGTTAGGTGAAGGACCAAGAGTTGATGTTTATATTTTAATGAGAGAAGGACCAGAGTTGATGTTTATATTTTAATTGTTCAGGTGAAGAACAGAGTTGAATTTTATTTTTAATGAGTTAGTGAGCAGGAGTTGATTTTATATTTTAATGAGTTAGTGAATCGAAAATTGATAAGTATATTAATGATTATCTCTGAGACAAGCAGTTGATTTTATATTTCTTGCGTTAGTGGCAGGTTGATTTATATCTTTAATTATTATTATTAGGCAAATT
>JACEEZ010011353.1:277500-332500 GCA_016584305.1 Chionoecetes opilio
AATGGGTTGGCGTTAATACATACATTTCTACATCCATGATTTCAGGAAAGCTAGAAGGAGCTATCTGGAGAGTGTGTTTGGTGGGCCGAAGAAACACCAAACACAGGTGGTGGGCCGAAGTCCCACTAATAGCCCTCCGCAGGAGCTAGCAAAAAGGCCGCCAGGAGGGCGGCTTTGCGGCTAGTATTTCATAATTGTGTTTTGCTACTTAGGAACATTCTTTTCCATTGATTCTCTCCAATGCTTTATTCAACGAAGGGAAGTATTTTTTTTCTGTATCATTTTTATCTATTATTTTTTGGAGTATTTTTGAAACTTGTGATTTCTTTTGTCAGAAATGTGAAAAATACATGGAATCATCCGTCCCATCTTTTTACCTGTGCAAATCTATCTTGAATAATATATATACACGATTTTTTTTATCTTCCAGTTAATCACTCAGGCACACCATTAATTAATACTCGTTATTTTACCTATAATTTCTATCACTTTTTGTAATCAACGTGAAATGCCAAAAAAAATATATATATATATAATATATTTGCAATTTAACTTCATATAATAAGCTAAAACATAGAGTAAAGATAAACTGGTGTCACTTTATTTTGAGTTCTTTATTTTTGTCACTTTATTTTGAGTTCTTTATTTTTGTCACTTTATTTTGAGTTCTTTTTTTTGTCACTTTATTTTGAGCTATTTTATGTAGTTCACAGTTAATTTTACTCAATGTTTGCTGGTCGCCTTACTCCAGCGCTCCTTCCCTCCCTTCTCTCCCTTCCCTCCCTTCTTCTCTCCCTTCCCTCCCTTCTTCTCTCCCTTCCCTCCCTTCTTCTCTCCCTTCCCTCCCTTCTTCTCTCCCTTCCCTCCCTAACACCAAGCCAATCTGGGACCTTTCCTTTCCCTTACCCATCGCATCTCTCTCATCCTCGACCATTCTCTTCAAGCTCTCTCCCTCCATCCCTCCCTCCCTTTATCCCTCTATCTCTCCCTCCCTCCCTCCATCTCTCCCTCCCTCCCTCCCTCACTCCCTCCCTCCCTCCCTCTTTCCTTCTCTCCTTCCCTCCTTCCTTCCATCCCTTCCTCCCTCCATCCCTCCAACCATCCCTCCATCCCTTCCTCCCTTCCTTCCTTCCTCCCTTTATCCCTCCCTCCCTCCTTCCCACCCTCCCTCCCTCTCTACTTCCCTCTCTCCTTTCCTCTCTCCCTCCCTCTCTACTTCCCTCTCTCCTTCCCTCTCTCCCTCCTTCCCTCCCTCCCGCCTTCCCTCTCTCTTTAAGCTCTCCTCTCCTCCCTGGACGTAACCAACAAGCGGCCTTGTCTATTCTGATCATAAACAATAACATGTTGGAACCCGCGCCGTCATCACCCTCCCTAACCTTGTTGTTGTTGTGTTGTTGTTGTTGTTGTTGTTGTTGTTGTTGTTCTGGGTCCTTCATTGATTCTGCCTCACTCGTAGACGCTCGTAAGTTTCTCGTTGGCTGATGTAACTGAGGTAACTATTGGCTGGTGATGTCTTGGTGATGTAACTCTTGTGTGTGGGCGACTAAAAGACATTCATGTGTATTGATAGTTTATAAAGAACGTCACCAAATATTAAGTTTCCTCGCATGAACAGAATGATATCAATAGTTTCTTCTGTTCTTCCCCTTGGCTAGTCTTTGTGATGTAATAAAAAAATAAGTTACGATGATTTGAATATAAGAGAATTGCTTTGTGTCTGAGTAGGTGAAGTAAAGAAGTCTGGAAACTGTCTCTATTGCTTTTTGTCAATATTGTAGGTTTTGTTATGATTTATTAATGTTTATAGTCAAGTGGCTGGCTATGAACACTTGCTTTGTATCGGAGTAGGTGTCACTGAGTAGAAGTCTGTATTCTGTCTCTATTATTTTCATCAATATTGTACGCTTTTTTTTATGACTTATTATTGTTTTTAGTCAAGCGAATCTCAATAAACACTTGCACCAAGAATTACTTTGTAGCTGAGTAGGTGAAGGAGTCTTGAAACCGTCTCCATTGCGTTTATTCTTATCAGTATTGGAAGCTTTTCATGACTTATTAATGTTTTTAGTGAAGCAGATTGCGACGAACACTTGCTTTGTATCTGAATAGGTGAAGGAGTTTGGATTTTTTTTTAGCAATATTGTAAGTTTTATTATGACTTATTAATGTTTTTAGTCAAGTGGATCGCTATGAACACTTGCTTTGTATCGGAGTAAGTGTCACTGAGTAGAAGTCTGGAATCTGTCATATTATTTTCATCAGTATTGTGAGTTTTTATATTGACTTATTTATGTTCTTAGTCAAGCGAATCGCGACGAACACTTGCCCCGATCGCTGAGCCTCGCAGTAATCCCCGTCACTCAGGCTTTGCGTCAAGAGTGTCAGGAGTAGCGGCACACACAGCGCTGCATAACGCAGGACATGTTTAGACAAGCTGTGTTTATTACCTGTCCGAGCCCTGACGCCCCTGCCTTCTCCTGAGCCCCCCAAGGGTCCTCCCACTCAGGGCGCCTACGGTATGGCTACAAATTGATATCCCCCTGAGTAACGTCGCCTAAGATAGGGTCTTTGTAGTACCTAACTAAGAGAGTAGAGGGACCTATCTATCTATGTAGCTCTCTTTTATGTAGTCTTTTTTCTTTCCTTTCATTATTATTTTTTTGTTCTCTTTCTTCTCGCATTTTATCCTCTTTTTTCCCCTATCTATCTACCTATCTATCTATCTATCTATCTATCTATCTATCTATCTATCTATCTATCTATCTATCTATCTATCTATCTATCTATCTATCTATCTATCTATCTATCTATCTATCTATCTATCTATCTATCTATCTATCTATCTATCTATCTATCTATCTATCTATCTATCTATCTATCTATCTATCTATCTATCTATCTATCTATCTATCTATCTATCTATCTATCTATCTATCTATCTATCTACCTATCTATCTATCTATCTATCTATCTATCTATCTATCTACCTCTATCCTATCTATCTATCTACTACTATCTATCTATCTACTACTATCTATCTATCTATCTATCTATCTATCTATCTATCTATCTATCTATCTATTCTCATCTTTTCTTCTTTCTTTTTATCTATCTACCTTCTACCTTTCTATTTCCTATCTTTCTATCTTCTTCTTCTATATCTTTTCCTCTTCTCTTCTATCTATTAAATTTCTTGATACTATCTATCTATAACTATCTTATCTACTCTTGATCTATCTATCTAGACTGATTTCTATGTCTATATCATATCTTCTTCTTCTGGTTCTTCAGATCTTGTTTTCCTTGGTTTTTCATTTTTTATATTTTGTTTCCATTTTCCATCTTCTCTTCCTCTCCTCTTCTTTCCTCCTTCTTCTCTTCCTTTCTTCTCTATTGATTTCCTTTCCGGTCTTCCTCGTTTCATTCCATAATTAAATGTTTCTTGTGATACTAAGACGTAGAGCGGATTGTGAGAGTAGCACACAGTGTTACTACCGACTTGGGGTATTTCGTTTGTCACTGTTGTCTTTTTTACTCTGAGTTGAGTTTGTTATTTGTTTTTCAGGTACGTGGAAGATTTTAGTTCATTTGTTGTCTAGAGGAAGTTAGGCTGTTTTTTTTTTTTCTTTTTGGTTATAATTTACTTTGTGTTGTGTGTAGTTTTTTCTTATAATGGTTGATTTTTTATTGAGCTTCCTGTTGTGTCGTCTCTGGGTTTTTTTTTTGTAAGTCTCTCACCGCCGGCGCGCGAATCACACAACAACACACGAACACACATCCACCACACGACAACATACTACACACACACTATCACACACCTACAACACACACACACACAACAGACAAAATAACACACAAGACTACACACACACACCACAGACACTCTTTGATTTACTAATAGTTCCTCATCTCTAGCAAATCTTCATTTCTACCTCCTTCATTTGTCCCTCCCTTCCTCTCTCTCTCTCTCTCTCTCTCTCTCTCTCTCTCTCTCTCTCTTCTCTCTCTCTCTCTCTCTCTCTCTCTCTCTCTTTCTCTCTCTCTCTCTCTCGCGCTCTATCTCTCTCTCCCCGTCTCTCTCCCCCCCTCTCTCTCTCCCCCCTCTCTCTCCCCCCCCCCTCTCTCTCTCTCTCTCTCCTCTCTCTCTCTCTCTCTCTCTCTCTCTCTCTCTCTCTCTCTCTCTCTCTCTCTCTCTCTCTCTCTCTCTCTCTCTCTCTCTCTCTCTCTCGCGGGTTTAAATAGCAGATAACAGATAGACAGTAGAAATATGTAATAAAAATTCCTAGTTTGAAATGAAATTGTCAGTGTGATGTTTATATAATATTGAAAGACATTCCCTTTGAGAGAGAGAGAGAGAGAGAGAGAGAGAGAGAGAGAGAGAGGCATTGCAGGAAAATAATGAGTTAGGAAAGTAGTATGGAGGACAATGAAGGAATTCCTAAAGGAGGAATATAAACCATGCACTCACATTTCAGACTCATTATTCACGGCCAGTTATTCATCAGGCATTCATTATAATCATCGTTTGCGTCTTTTAATACACGACCAATAGAAAACGGGGAGTGGGGAGGCGGGCAGGGGCTACTCAACAAAACATTATAAGAAAGAAGCAAAAAAGGGAGTTTATTGAAAAGGTTCGCTAATTGTTCATGGAAATAATTTAATTACGTGACCCTGTACGATATATTTTTTGTATTTTTAATGGAATTTTGACTTTTTTTTCATTTGTGTTTAGAATTTCCTTTCACGTTGCGCTCTTTTTTTTTTTTTGCAGAATTCGCTACAGATATATTTTTTATAGCCATTTTTTTTTTTTCATTCTTAACTTTATGTAATGTTTTTTCTGTCAGTTTATATTGAATTATTTATCGGTGACTTGTATATTTATTGTTTTGCTATAATGGAAAAGTGGCGCCCGTCGGTGCCGTAATGCAGCGTTCCTTAATTGTATTTCGTGATTTCATAAAGTTTGTGTACCGTGATTCATTAATAGGCCTACGTTGTGTATTATATTATGGAAGGCTCGTGTGTGTGTGTGTGTGTGTGTGTGTGTGTGTGTGTGTGTGTGTGTGTGTGTGTGTGTGTGTGTGTGTGTGTGTGTGTGTGTGTGTGTGATCAAAGGTAATTTTTTATGGTAGAACAATTAACACGCTTTTGTTTATGTTCCTGTAGCGCTATGTAGGAAATATATGTTTTTTTCGGAATGATATTAATACCTTTATGTTACGTGATAATAAGAATCTTACTTATTACTCTCTCTCTCTCTCTCTCTCTCTCTCTCTCTCTCTCTCTCTCTCTCTCTCTCTCTCTCTCTCTCTCTCTCTCTCTCTCTCTCTCTCTCTCTCTCTCTTTCTCTCTCTCTCTCTCTCTCTCTCTCCCTCTCTACGATGAAGTCTTATGATAGGAAGACTGGAAAAGTAAGATTATGTTAAGTCTTTTTCGGTTGTAGGAAAAGTCAGATTTTTTCCCAATAATATTTTTTCGTTTGAGTTTTAAAACACAAACGAAAAAGAGTAAAACTCTAAAGTTTTACATTCACGTATATTTTTTCAGATTTTTTTATTTTCATTTTTTTTAGTTCTTCAATTTTTTCAATCTGCAATATTTCTGAAGATTTAACATGTATTTTATTTCTTTTGTAAGCATCGTATATACATTTGGTACATTTTTTCAATATCAGTATGTTGGCATTTCATATTATTATCATTATTAACTTTTTTTTTTTTTTTTTTTTTTTTTTTACATATTCACTCACTCCCATTTACTTTCGCCGTGCAGTATTTCCAACACTTTGCTGCAATTCCCACTTCATCTATTTTGTTTCTCACATATGAATCGCTTTACCTTTTTTTCAGGGTGGCGGGGGGTCGATTTGCAAAGTATTTTTCAGGAATTGCTCAAGTTTATCCTGTGAACAATTTCAATACTTTCATCTTCGTCCTTGTCCTTTTTACCATTGTCCTTTTCTTCCTCGTTCATCTTTTTCTCATAATCTCATCTTCCCTTTTTCTCCTCCTCCTCCTCCTGAACTTCTTCAACTTCCTCCTGCATCTCATTTTCCTTCTTTCTTTTCCAACTTCCTCCTTATTTCTCCTCCTCTTCCTCTTCTTCAACTTCCTGTATCTTATCTATTTATTTTCTTCAAATTTCCTTTTTACTCTCCTCGTCTTCCTCCTCCTCTAAGAAAACAGTTCAAGAAACAACTTCAAAACAGTTTTTGAAATGGTGAAGATTGAGAGAGATAGAGAGAAAGAGAGGTTTGTTATTTTTATTTTTATTATTACCGTACTTGCTGTAATTTCTTTAATTTTGTTCACTGCTGCAAAAAAAAAGAAAGAAAAAATCATACTCATATTTACTTGCTGCAACAGTGTTTCTTTTTGGTCCAGTAGAGTTACGTGGAAATGTGTGTGTGTGTGTGTGTGTGTGTGTGTGTGTGTGTGTGTGTGTGTGTGTGTGTGTGTGTGTGTGTGTGTGTGTGTGTGTGTGTGTGTGTGTGTGTGTGTGTGGTGTGTATGTATGTATGTATGTATGTGTGTATTGTTGTATGTATGTATGTATGTATGTATGTATGTATGTATGTATGTATGTATGTGTGTGTGTGTGTGTGTGTGTGTGTGTGTGTGTGTGTGTGTGTGTGTGTGTGTGTGTGTGTGTGTGTGTGTGTGTGTGTGTGTGTGTGTGTGTGTGTGTGTGTTTACGAGTTCAGAATGTCTACTAATAACACGAAGAATGGAATAAAAAGAACAACAAACAATAATTTATAGATAATAATAAGTATACATCAATACTTACACGTTCAAATTAACAATATTCACATTTATTCTTACCCTCAAACCTTAATAAGTAACCTAATTCTTTACAAAAATACCTCAGTGTTTAATAATCACGAAGGAACAGAGTAGCAGGAAAAAAAAGTCGGAGGATGAAAAATGAACATGAATTCAACCACCATTCTCGTCTTTCCATTTGTTTTACCACTTGTCTTCTCCACTTATCTTCTCCACTTGTCTGCTCCACTTGTCTTTATAACGCGAGTTCTCATAACCTGCGCAGTTCTTAATAACCCTCAAGGTGAATTAGGTGGCGCAGAGAGGGAGGAAAAATACATGATATAAGCGGCGTGGATATTGTAGCTCTCCTTACGTGCATGGGGAACTATACTGTTTTTTTAATGAGGTGAAAAATCCTGACCTCTTGTTGCTTACTGACTGATATTTGATGTTAGGAGAAGGGAATACTACAGTTCTTCTTAATTTCAGCTGTTTTTTATCATAGTTAACCATATTATCAGGTAAACATAGGTATCATTTTTAGCATGAGACCTTAAGATAGAACGGAATATTCGCCTCGTTAAAAGAAATATAGTATAAGGGGGTGGAGTTTAGCAGAAGGCAAGACCACCACGAGGATTATGAGGGATGTTGAAGTGTTCCCAATTGTTATTTTGCAAGTAGTAGGAATTTGCATAACATTACCACTGGGCGATCAGGTTTTAACTTAGAGAGAGAGAGAGAGAGAGAGATTAGATAATGTATGTTATTTTATTTTTTATTGAATTCAAACCACATAACACTATTTATAATAATATTAATAATAATAATAATATTTGTTATTTTATTCTCACACGAAGGGATACAGGAAAAAAAGAAAAAAAGAAATATACATACATGAGGAAGAATAACCTATATAATAGTTATAGGTAATCTACATAAATAAACACCTGCGATCACAATGTAGTACTTTAATAACGCGGTCAAAACAATTAGACGTGAGAACGCGGCGGCAAAACTGTCTACCAAAACACCTGTCGGGCTGTCGACCTCACACCTGGAATTCGTAATGAGTGGAAGTACCGATAGCAAAGGTGATTGTCTCTAAAGGCTGCGTCCAAACTCTCTCTCTCTCTATCTCTTTCTCTTTCTCTTTCTCTTTTTTTTTCTCTCTCTCTCTCTCTCTCTCTCTCTCTCTCTCTCTCTCTCTCTCTCTCTCTCTCTCTCTCTCTCTCTCTCTCTCTCTCTCTCTCTCTCTCTCTCTCTCTCTCTCTCTCTCTCTCTCTCTCTGTCTAAATCCTCTTTAATGTGTACCTATAAAAGCGAGGACCTCTAATTCTTTTTGTCAGGTTGGAATTACCCCTTTCTTTACTTCTTTGTCTCACACTGGGACGGAAAGAGCAATGTACTGGTTGGAATTACTCTTTTTTTTTTTTTTTTACCTTTTTCTCACACACACCAACGGTAAGAGTTGTGTACTGATTAAATATTTATTTAAATTTAAAAAAAATCTTATACACGGACGCAAAGAGATATCTACTAGTTCGAATTACCTTTTTTTCTCCTTTTTTTTTTACACAGACGAAAAGGAGCTACTTACTGGTTGGAATGACTTATTTTTTACCTTTTTTTTCTCACACAGACAGAAGGAGATGTGTACGAGTTCGAATTATCTTTTTTCCCGCCTTTTTTTTCTTATTTCACACACAGACAGAAAGAACCATGAGCTAGTTTTGTTATAATTACTTTTTTTTTTTTTACCTTTCAATTCTCACACACGGACGGAAAGAGATATCTACTAGTTCGAATTTCCTTTTTTTAGCAGTTTTTTTCCTTCTTATATTTCACACTGGGACGGAAAGGGCAACAATGTACTGGCTGGAATTACTATTTGTTTTACCTTGTTTTTCTTATACTCAGACGGAAAGATATATCTACTAGTTCGAATTACCTTTCCAATTTTTTATTTTCTTATTTGACACTGGAGCAGAAAGAACCATGAGCTGGTTTTGTAAGAGTTAAGTTTTTATCCTCACGAACACAAAGGTCATGGGAGACTGGGAAGCTAGACATGTTTTTTTGTTTTTGTTTTTCCGTGCTTGTTGTTTTTGTTTGTGCCGTTTTGTTGTTTTTGTTTGTGCCGTTTTTGTTGTTTTTGTTTTTGTTTGTGCCGTTTTGTTGTTTTTGTTTTTGTTTGTGCCGTTTTGTTGTTGTTTTTGTTTGTGCCGTGTTTGTTGTTGTTTTTGTTTGTGTCATGTTTGTTGTTGTTTTTGTTTGTGCCGTGTTTGTTGTTATTTTTGTTTGTGCCGTCTTTGTTGTTGTTGTTTGTGCCTTGTTTGTTGTTGTTTTTGTTTGTGCCGTGTTTGTTGTTGTTGTTTGTGCCGTGTTTGTTGTTGTTTTTGTTTGTGCCGTGTTTGTTGTTGTTTTTGTTTGTGCCGTGTTTGTTGTTGTTGTTTGTGCCATGTTTGTTGTTGTTTTTGTTTGTGCCGTGTTTGTTGTTGTTTTTGTTTGTGCCGTGTTTGTTGTTGTTTTTGTTTGTGCCATGTTTGTTGTTGTTTTTGTTTGTGCCGTGTTTGTTGTTGTTGTTTGTACCATGTTTGTTGTTGTTGTTTGTGCCGTGTTTGTTGTTTTTGTTTGTGCCGTGTTTGTTGTTGTTTTTGTTTGTGCCGTGTTTGTTGTTTTTGTTTGTGCCGTGTTTGTTGTTGTTGTTTGTGCCGTGTTTGTTGTTGTTTTTGTTTGTGCCGTTTGTTGTTTTGTTTGTGCCGTGTTGTGTGTTGTTGTGCCGTGTTTGTTGTTGTTGTTTTTTGTTTGTGCCGTGTTGTTGTTGTTTGTTGTTGTTGTGCCGTGTTTGTTGTTGTTTTGTGTTTGTGCCGTGTTTGTTGTGTTGTTTGCGTTTTGTGCGTTGTTGTTTTGTTGTTTGTTTGTTTTGTGTCCCGTGTATGTGTTGTTGTTGTTTGTGCCGTGTTTGTTTGTCTCATGATTACTACATAAACCTATCGAAAATACCCCCACTAAAACAGCAAAGGTCATATCTATAATCATGGACGTATTATATATATATTTGTTTTTCTCATGATTACTACGAGATAAAATCAAATGCCAGGCACGGAAATGACACACGAGTAAAGTCGAGTATCGAAAACAACCCCACTAACACAAATAATATCATACAATTTTAATCTTGGACGTATTAACATGAACCAATTTCATGAACCCATCAAAGGTCAGTGTTGAATTAATAATTTAATTACCTGGTGGTGTTATATCACGACCATTTAATTACCTGGGGGTGTTATATCACGACCATTTAATTACCTGGGGGTGTTATATCACGACCATTTAATTACCTGGGGGTGTTATATCACGACCATTTAATTACCTGGGGGTGTTATATCACGACCATTTAATTACCTGGTGGTGTTTTATCACGACCATTTAATTACCTGGGGGTGTTATATCACGACCACTTAATTACCTAGGGGTGTTATATCACGACCATTTAATTACCTGGGGGTGTTATATCACGACCATGATTCAGGTGATGAGACAAAAAAAAATCACGAGGTAGAAAAAGTGACGAAATAAAAAAAAGTGAGGTAAAAAAAAGTCACTAAAATAAGTGACGTGATAAAAAAGTGACGTGGTAAAAAAAGTGACGTGGTAAAAAAAATTGATTAAAAAAATGACTAAAAAAAGTCACGTGGTAAAAAAAATTGACAAAAAAAATGACTAAAAAAAGTTACGTGGTAAACAAAATTGACTAAAAAAATGACAAAAAAGTCACGTGGTAAAAAAAATTGACTACAAAAAAGACAAGGAAGTTGCCACGTCACGTGGTAAAAAAATTGACGGTTAAAAAAGTGACGAAATAAAAGAAAGTGACGTAAAAAACTATAGATGACATTGAATACCTAACATTGAAGGAATAATTTTATGTTTGTGTTGTGAGTAGATGACAGGTGATTGAGCACAGGTGTAACAGGTGATTGTAGTGATCACTGCTAACAATTTAGCAGTGATATCAGCAAGTTTGCTGATAATACTAAGTTAGGTAGGATTATTGGATCACAGTCTGACGTAAACATATTGCAGGGAGACTTAGATAAACTTAACGAGTGGGCAGTCAGATGGCAGATGGAATTTAATATTGATAAATGTAGCGTTATGAATGTTGGTAGAAAAAACCCTGGTAATAGATACACCATAAACAATGTATCGCTGAAAAGATCAGAAGGTGAAAAAGATCTTGGAGTGAGAGTGAGCCCAGACCTCCGACCTAGGAAACAATGTATTGAGGCCAGAAATAGAGCTAATAGAGTATTAGGATTCATTACCAGAAGTGTTAAAAGTAGAAGTGCGGAAGTTATTCTAAAGCTTTATCTGGCTCTAGTCAGGCCTCACCTAGACTATGCAGTTCAGTTTTGGTCTCCATATTACAGGATGGATATAGTGTTGTTAGAAAAAGTGCAGAGAAGGATGACCAAAATGATACAAGGGATGCGTAACTTTAGTTATGAGAGGAGATTGAAGTTATTAAAATTACACTCACTCGAGAGACGCAGAGTAAGGGGCGATCTGATAGAAGTTTTTAAGTGGATAAAGGGATTTAATAAAGGAGAGGTAGGAAAAGTTCTTACGGCTTTTAACCAGGGTAGAACAAGAAGTAACGGATTCAAGCTGGAAAAGCGTAGATTTAGAAAGGAAATAGGGAAAAACTGGTTCACAAATAGGGTGGTGAATGAATGGCATGGTCTCAGTAGACAGGTAGTTAGTGCTGAGTCATTGGGGAGCTTTAAAGGGGAGCTGGATAGGTTCATGGATGGGGATGAAAGGTGGATGTAGGTAGTGTTAGGTGACAGGAACTACCACGTGTAGGCCTCGCGGCCTCTTGTAGCTTCCTTATTTTCTTATGTTCTTGTGTTCTTAACAGGTGTGCTGACGCGTACAGGTGTATATATAATTACTGCAGCGATTAGTATGATTAGTAAGACTATAATTAGTCAGGGAGACGGCAAACACACACACACACACACACACACACACACACACACACACACACGCACGCACACACACACACACACACACACACACACACACACACACACACACACACACACACACACACACACACACACACACACACACACACACACACACACACACACACACACACACACACACACACACATTGGCAAATACGCAACACCATTAAGAAATTGAGTGTTGGTTCATGTCGCGATAATTACTGTCAGCAATTTGAATGACTAATTGTTGTCTGTTGAAATGTTTACTTGCCTTCGTCATCCGCTGAGTAACTTCCTCCGACGCTCTGGCTATATATAGATTTAACGTTTTTATTAATTCATTTGTAGATTTTTTATATCGTAAATTTATATTCCTTTTATTTGCTATATTTGGTTTACTTTTGTCCCATGTCATTTCTCTCTTTTTTTTATTTTTTATTTAAACAGTTATTAATCACACATGTCTTAAAAGGTAGATAAGTTAAGGCAGTAAGTGTTCAGAATTCTCTCTCTCTCTCTCTCTCTCTCTCTCTCTCTCTCTCTCTCTCTCTCTCTCTCTCTCTCTCTCTCTCTCTCTCTGCTCTCTCTCTCTCTCTCGTCTCTCGTCTCTCTTCCTCTCTCCTCTCTCCTCCTCTCTCCTCTCTCTCTCCTCTCCCCCTCCTTCCCCTCTCTCTCTCTCTCTTCATATCATTCATTACCTCCCCCATGTCTTCCTTTGCACTTCTGTAATAATTAATCTCCTTTCCCTTCCTCCCTTCCTTCCTTCCTCCCTCCCTCCCTTCCTTCCTCCCTTCATTCATTGATTCCTGCATGGCTCCCTTTCTTTATTCCCTCGTGTCTTCTTTCCGCCTCTCATAACTTTGTGGTTTTTCCCTTCTATCACATTTTCCTTCACTTTTTCCTAAGTCTTTTCATCCTCCATTGAAACGTATTGTTATCCTTTCACTCATATGCAGTTTTTACCACTATACATTTTTACACTTTTCAATCATCATCTAGTGTATCTTTTCTATATAGTTTTTCGCTATATTTAAGCTTTTTGGTTTATTCTCATTCTTTCTTAAAGTAGTCGTCCAGACCCATTTTTTTTTTGCCTAATTATGTTGAATGTACATTCAAAACACCTAATCCACCAAAAATAATTGATTTCCAGGCCTTATTTCCGTAAAAACACGACTTTTGTAAAAAGCGCGCGAAAAAAAAAATCTTCCCTCCAACAGGGCTACGACTGTTATTGATGACGTCAGAACAGGGACGCCCGCAGACACTCTGTCTGACACCTGTCGGCAAATGTTATGATGAGCGATTGTACTTCGGTGTCAGACAGTGAATCTGTCGCTGTGACAGATTTAGAGTACGATGCTCAATCTGACCGAAAGAAATGACGCTGGTCGCGTATACTATGAGGAAAACGAACCTCAGATTGTCATGGGATCCTATATGTTTGAGCCCGAGTACGAGGTGAATTAACAGGTGTTAGCAGAGCCTGAGGTTCAGCAGGAGGACCTGGCACTTCTCCAAAACATGGATTGGTAAATAAGGTTAAACCATGTGTGTGTGGGAATCACAATAAAGGTACTTTCGAGAAAATCCTATGGTTAGTTTTGGAGCTACAGTCAAACGTCATTACTCGGAAACCACATACTAGCATTAACTACAGCATAGAGTTGGAAAATATGCGGGCGGGAAGGCAGAAAGTGTGACAGCCACACCACTACAGGGTCTCTCACCACAGGGCACGCCCACGCCCACTCCACACCTGGTTTACTTGGTTTACTTGGTCTTGTTAAGAGGCAAAGCCTCACAGTCGTGGTGGTCCATCGCTACCCTCACTACACACCGTTTCTCAACACAACTGTACGCCCCAACACACTATAGGCGTGAATCACCACACGCCACTCCGCCACTCCACTCCTACACACGCCACTCCTTTCCGTGTGCAAACTTTTCTCGAAAGGCACAGCTGTCTTGCTGCACCCATAAAGGATGCATGCATGTGGCATATAGCAAAACAAATCTATCAGAAACACCCAAATATCTTCAAGTACTATATTTATCTCTGTGTTTACGTGCCTCTGATCAGCGCGGGAAGAGGATCCTCCCTGATGGTACGTCACGGAGCCTGAGCCTGAGCGTCTGCAAATCTTGAGTGCGTTTTGAGAACTCGGGGAATTTGCAGATTTTGATTGCGGATTATTTAAAAACGGCTGACTGGATACAAAAAGTGACGACGTATTGTTGATATACTCGTCAATGGCTATGATTTGATGGCATTAAATCAGGAATGATGAAATGGTCTGGACGACTACTTTAACCATTTTGCTTGTTTTTTATAACCTTCTAGATTATAAACTCATATTTTTCTATCACCTTCAACATTTCTCTCAGCTATTTTATCTTTTTCTATATTTTTCTCGTAATATTTAAGCTTTTTTGTATTTTGTTCATTCTTTCTTAACGTTTTATCTTGTTTTTTATATCCTTCCTAGATTGTAAACTTTATATTTTTCTCCTACCTAACATTCTTACTTACTTTGTTACTTATTTTTCTTTTCTAACATTCTTACTTACTTTACATTCTTACTTTACATTCTTACTTTACATTCTTACTTTACATTCTTACTTAACATTGCTACTACCTTTCTTATATTTACTCTTAACTCTAATGTCTTATTCACCACAAAAACGTATCATATCATCATTTTGTCAATAAGTTCTTGTTATCATCATATATGCTTCCATCAATTCCCTCTTCTTCCCTCTCCTTCCCTCTCCATCCCTTACCAATCACACAAACATCTCCACTACTCTCTCGTAATGAAACCCACCAAGCACTTAAATATTCTCTTGATCATTGAGGCCCAGAGACATGCAATCATATATTCCCCCTCTAGGACAGCCAAGGTTCTGGAAATACACTGGAAAGGTTCTGGAAATCCTCATTCAGCCACCCAGCCAACCCTTGCCTTGGGCCGTGTGGGAACCCTCTTATATTTATGCCCGTCCCGTGTAGGCCCCATGCAGTGTTGGCGGTGGAGTTTACTAATGTAGTGTATTGGAAGGGTATGTGTAGTAGTGTTTGGGGGTGTGAAGGAAGGTGTTAGATCTCATTAGCATGTTAGGAAGGAAGGTGTCAGGTATGTTAGGTTAGGAAGTATGTTTTGCAGTGTTTAGTGTTGCAGTATGTTTAAGTGATCATGTTCTTTGTGTTGTTGTGTTTAGTAGTAGTGGGTTAGGGTGTTGTGTGTGTGTGTGTGTGTGTGTGTGTGTGTGTGCGGTAGTGTGTGTGTGCGGTATGTGTGTGTGTGTGTGTGTGTGTGTGTGTGTGTGTGTGTGTGTGTGTGTACCAGTTTTAGCATACAGGGCCTGAGGTGTACTCGTCTGGTCCTGTCTTCTTATCAATATTTATCTTGATTTTCCTTTGGTGTGTGTGTTGTGTGTGTGTGTGTGTGTGTGTTGTGTATGTGTGTGTGTGTGTGTGTGCTGTAGTGTGTGTGGTGTGTGTGTGTGTGTGTGTGTGTGTGGTGGTGTGTGGTGTGTGTGTGTGTGTGTAGGGCTTCTCCTGCTTACCTGTCCGATCAGCACACACATACAAGGCTTACCTGTGGGGAAGAAAAGCAGGTATTAATAATTATAATTTATTCACATTATCCAGTGGTCAGTAGGGGGAAAGGGGAAAGCAAAGGGGACATAATATATATAAAGGGAGGAATTAATAGAAAGTAGGAAGAGAAGCAAGGAGAAAAGCAGATCATTGGGATAAAGGAAGAGACAAAAGTGGAAAGAAATGAATAAATGTAGGAAGGAAAGAAGGACTAGAAAGGCGGGAAGAGAGAAAAGTGGTCATGTATGATACGTAGATGAGGAGAGAGAGAGGGAAGGCATGGAAGGCAGGTGGGGGAATTAATGAGAGAGAGAGAGGGGAAGGCATGGAAGGCAGGTGGGGGAATTAATGAGAGAGAGAGAGGGGAAGGCATGGAAGGCAGGTGGGGGAATTAATGAGAGAGAGAGAGGGGAAGGCATGGAAGGCAGGTGGGGGAATTAATGAGAGAGAGAGAGGGGAAGGCATGGAAGGCAGGTGGGGGAATTAATGAGAGAGAGAGAGGGGAAGGCATGGAAGGCAGGTGGGGGAATTAATGAGAGAGAGAGAGGGGAAGGCATGGAAGGCAGGTGGGGGAATTAATGAGAGAGAGAGAGGGGAAGGCATGGAAGGCAGGTGGGGGAATTAATGAGAGAGAGAGAGGGGAAGGCATGAAGGCAGTGGGGGAATAGAGAGAGAGAGAGGGGAATTAATGAGAGAGAGAGAGGGGAATTAATAGGATGAGAGAGGGAATTAAGAGAGAGAGAGAGGGGATTAATGAGAGAGAGAGAGGAGAGAGAGAGAGAGAGAGAGAGAGAGAGAGAGAGAGAGAGAGAGAGAGAGAGAGAGAGAGAGAGAGAGAGAGAGAGAGAGCTTTTGTCGTGGTAAGTTCTTTAATATTGCAAAGACTGATCTGATTTCAAGAGAGATGGACAAAGAGAAATAGAGAATAATATGAACTATCGGATTTTGTCCATGGAAAAGGTAGACGTTATTTTTTAAAGCTCTTTGGATCCATTTAGCCCCATAACATAATTACCTCCGCCAACGAAGTTGGAGGGGTTATGTTTTCACCCCCGATCTGTCTGTCTGTCTGTTAATGTACAGGATTTCTAGAAAAGTTGCGAATAGATTTGGACCAAGCTCGGTATACCAAGTCTATTTGGTATAAGGATGAACTGATTTAATTTTGGATGAAATCTATTGACAACTGTTGCCATGGCAACCAATTGATGAAATATTCGGCCGGAGGTATGCGCTCATACTGAGTGCATATATATATATATATATATATATATATATATATATATATATATATATATATATATATATAATATATATATATATATATATATATAATTATATATATATATATATATAATTATATATATATATATATATAATTATATATATATATATATATATATAATTATATATATATATATAATTATTAATTATATAATATAATTATATATATATATAATATATATATATATATATATATATATATATATATTATATATATATATATATATATATATACGTATATTTGGTTAAATATTCGGGCGGAGGTATGCGCTCTTCTGAGTGCCCTCTCCCCCCCCCCCCCCCCCCCCCTAGTGGTAGTAGTAGTAGTAATAGTAGTAGTTGTAGTAGTGGTAGTAGTAGTAGTAATAGTAGTAGTTGTAGTAGTAGTATAGTGGTAGTAGTAATAGTAGTAGTTGGAGGAGGAGTAGTAATAGTGGTAGTAGTAGTAGTAGTTAGTAGTAGTTTTAGTTTATAGAGTTTATAGTTTATAGAGTTTATTGCCAAATAACAATTATATACACATAAATGAATATATACACATTTTATAGGCATTAGTCTGCTGAGCATGAGCTCCTTAGCAGACATAAAATCATTTAACATAATCTAAATGCGAATACGATGACGGCAATAATTTACAAATAAAGATTAACATACAAAAATATAAACTCATAGTGAAAACATGTTTTTTTTTTTTTTTTTTAAACAAAAGTACCTAAATTTGAGGAGCACAAATTTACTGTATTTTCATTTTCATTCTATAAGACCTTGACTTTGTAAATTATATAAATACTATTTAAGTTTAAATTTAAATATAGTGAGATTATTTGCTGTTTTGATATCATCTGGTAATGCGTTCCAACATCTCGGGCCAAAACAATATATAGAACATGTGTACAGTGTTGTTCTTGGTTGTGGACATAACAAGTTAACATTGTTACCTCTGGTACCTAGGCTGTGCTGAATCATTCTAAATATTTTTCTGTTGTTACTATTATCATTTAAATCATTATAAACAGTGAGAAGACAAAAATATTTAAGTAGTAATTCAAATTTTAGTAATTTTAACTTATTGAATAAAAAGTGTGTAGAATCATGTTTCCCTCTATCTGTTATGTCTCTATCTATATGGTTCTGATCAAATTCTTCTGAGTGTGATCTGAGTAGTAGTAGTAGTAGTAGTAGTAGTAGTAGTAGTAGTAGTAGTAGTAGTAGTATCAGGTTTTGCTCCTGTTATTGTCAAACGGATTCGTGTATTTAATGTGTATAAGGATATCTTCGTATCTTTATGTTTATACCACAACCTCTTCCACCATCACTACCACCACCATCTAAAATAACAACCACACATTCTCACGGCATCACACACATAAACAGTTCACACACACACACACACACACACACACACACACACACACACACACACACACACACACACACACACACACACACACACACACACACACACACACACACACACACCTTCGTATACGTTGCGTTCAGCCAATCAGGTACAAGGGGGCGTGGCCTCCTTAGTGCATTGGAACTTAGAGTATAGATGGAGGTTGGAGTTAAGAAGAATAGAACCGGGAGGAGGTTGGAGTTGAGCCGCCGTCAACTCTAACCACAATAAAATACATCCTTAATATTGCTACCCTGCCTGTTTTCACGCCACGCACCACTGATCAAGAACTCAAGGAGTCATGACCAGCGTGTCTATGGACGATCTACTGTACAGTATCCCGTACAAAGACAACATGATCCCCACAAGGAAGAGGGGCAGGGAGGAGCCCGCCGAGGAGCCCCTGGACCAGCCGCGGGTGCGGAGGCGCCGCCTCCACTACCGCGTGCCCATCGGGTGGCGCAGGCACGGCAAGAGGCCCTGCAAGAGGGAGCGGGAGCAGGAGTCCGAGGACGCCTCCCTCCCCAAGAAGGCCCGGCTAGAGGAGATGGAGAGGAGGGCGAAGGCCCGGCTGGAAGAGACGAAGAGGAGGGCAAAGACCCGGCTAGAGGTGATGAAGAGGAGGGCGAAGGCCGAGGAGCCCCTGTACCAACCGTGGGTGCGGAAGCGCGGCCTCCACTACCGCGTGCCCACCGGGAGGCCCAGGCCCTGCAAGTGGGAGCGGGAGCAGGAGTGCGAGGACGCCTCCCTCCCCAAGAAGGCCCGGCTGGAGGAGATGGAGAGGAGGGCGAAGGAGATGGAGCAGAAGAGGAAGGCGAAGGTGGAAGCCGTGCGACAGAAGATGGAGATGGAGAGGGAGGCGAGGGACGAGGCCAAGCGCCAGGAGGAGTTAGAGAGAAGGGAGGATGATGCCAGGGCGTGGGAGAAGGTGAGGGGGATGACGGAGGCTGAACAAGACACCCTGATTAAGGTGAAAAGGAAGGAAGCGGCCAAGACCCGGCGGGCGTACCAGCGGCGGGCCGAGCGGCATGAGGAGATGAGGAAGTGTGTGGCTGAGGCCAAGGCTGAGGCCGCTGAGGCCAGGCGGAGGGAGAGGTTGTGGGAGGAGAGGAGGGCGGCCGCGGCCCAGCGCGCGTGGACCAAGAGATGGAGGGACGAGGAGCAGAGGATGATCCACATCCTGAGAGTGAAGAAGGACTTGGAAATGTCCGACGACGAGGACGAGGTGGAGGAGAAGGAGTGAAGAGACACGCAGACACACGGTGAGGACGAGTAGCAAGAAGCAGAGTGAGGCAAGTCACCCTCCACCACGGCAACCATTCCTTACACCATTATTATGTCTACAACAAAACAAAGGTGGCGATTCTGCCGCAAACAAGGAATACTGTATATTTTGTTCACTGCATTACTTTTTAAAAAACTTTATACATACTATATACATATATATACTATTCTATACTTTAAAAAAAACTTTTATACAAATACACACACACACTCATATATATATATATATATGTACTACGTACACACATATATATATATATATATATATATATATATATATATATATATATATATATATATATATATATATATTTATATTTACCTCCGCCAACGAAGTTGGAGGGAGGTTATGTTTTCACCCCGATCTGTCTGTCTGTTTGTTAGTGTACAGGATTTCTCGAAAAGTTACGAATATATTTAGACCAAACTTGGTATACCAAGTCTATTTGGTATAAGGAAGAACTGATTTCATTTTGGATGAAATCGAATCACAACTGTTGTTTTGGATGAAATCGAATCACAACTGTTGTTTTGGATGAAATCGAATCACAACTGTTGTTTTGGATGAAATCGAATCACAACTGTTCCCATGGCAACAAATTGAAAATCCGATTTTCCCTATCCCTTAACATGGTGAATGAAATATTCGGGCGGAGGTATGCGCTCTACTGAGTGCCCCCCCCCCCCTAGTTTCCATTGTAATTTGACCACCATTAGATGATTTTTAATGAATATATGTAATGTTTTTATAAATATGACCTGTTTAGTATCCTAGTCCACTAGCTAATTTGGTTTATTTTGTTATTTTTCGTGATTTTATGGCTCGACAACAGACGAATTTTTATAGCAAAGCAAAGATCTGGGTGTGAAGGGGTTAAAGGCAGCAAACGATACAAAACGAGATATACAGCTAGTGACATTATAGACTTTTAGAATGACGTAAACGGAATGAAGAATGCATGAGGTAAAGAGACAGACAGAGACAGAAAAAGACAGACAGAGACAGACAGAGACACAGAGAAAGAGCAACAGGCGCATTATAGCCAGTCAGTCAAACGTAAAATATTTATCATGATGATTGATTGAACAGACAGACAGACAGACAGACAGACAGACAGACAGACAGACAGACAGGGAGAGATTCAATAAAAGCGTGATTATGGAATGTTAAATGGATGGACGGAAGAGACAGGAGAGAACAGAAGGATGTGAGGTAGACAGATGGATTGACGGACCCATTAACCCCTTCACGCCCAGATCTTTCTTTTGCTATACAAAAATGTATGTTGTCAGTCATAAAATTACGAAAAGTAACTGAATATACCAGATTAGTTAGTGGACAAGGATACTAAACAGGTCCTTTCTATGACATATTGCTTAGATTCACAAAAAAATGTCTAATGGTACCCAAATTACAATGGAAATTACCTTCTGGGCCTCAAGGGGTTAAGTAGTATGATATAATTATTTAGTGTGATAGAAAATGGAATGTTCTTAAAGTTAATAATGATGATAATGTTTTAAGTTTAATTGTGGAATATTATCTTTGTCTTCTTAATATATACTCGATGTTTTAAAAGTGTATCTGGTATAATGCCTACGTACGAATTCTCTTACATATGCATACATACATATTTACACCACACACACACACACACACACAACACACCACACACACACACACACACACACACACACACACACACACACACACACACACACACTGACACACACACACACACACACTGACACACACACACACACACACACACAACACACACACACACACTTTAAAAAGGTGTGTGTGTGTGTGTATTATCTTTTCAACTAAATGAATACACCCCCAACCCCACCACAACACACACACACACAACACACACACACAAACACACACACACACACACACACACACACACACACACACACACAGACACCCACACACACACACACACAAAAACACACACACACACACACACACAACACACACACAAACACACACACACTGACACACACACAGACACACACACACACAACACACACACCTTTTAAAGTGGTGGTGTGTGGTATTATCTTTCAAAAAGAATAAACCCCCCCCCACCACCCACACCACACACACCCACAACACACACACACACACCACACACACACACCAACACACACAACACACAACACACAACACACCTATTAGAACAGGAAAAAGAGACATGAGCCAATGATTGAGACATAAAAAGACACACACACAGACAGGGGGACAAGGCTGAAATGCAGGGGATTGTGGACCCGCCCACCAAAAAGACATATTGGGCAGAAGCTTTGCCTCGCGTCAGTTGGACATTAAAAAGTGACAAAAAGAGCAACAAGGGTTTAGGACATTTAGAGCGTGACGAATAGAGTTAGAATAGAACGCCCAATGATGGAAATGTAAAAAACAAAAAATGACAAACAGACCAAAACATAACATACCAAAATTAAAAATTTTAAGTGTTTATTTATCCCTTGTCAAACTAAATTTTAAAACAACCAAAACAACAACCAAAAACAAACATCACCAAAACCCCCCAACACCCCAAAAAACCCCAAAAAAAAATTTAACCAAAAGAAAAAAACCCAAAACAAACACACCAAATGATTTGTTGTGTTTTTATTTTTCAAACAAATGAAAATTTAACCCCAAAAAAACACCAAAAAAAAAACCCCAAAAAAATAACAAAAAAAAACACACCAAAAATATTTAAAACCAGAAAAAAAAGAGAAAAATGAAATAATTTAGCCCAAAAAAGCACACCAGAAGAAAAGCCCTAAAAAAAGGATTAAGCACCCAAAAGAAAAATTTCCCAGAAGTTTTTGTTTCATCCCAATAAAAGCTGCCCAAATTTAAAGAAACCCCCGGGGGGTTTTTAAGCACAAAAAGGCTAAGAATGATTTAAATGAACCCGAATGTTTTAATTTTTCACAAGTGTATTGGTTTTTTGCCAAAAATTTTTTAAAAATGTTAAAAAAATTTGTAATTTAATGCAAAAAATTAAAGCATAAGAATTTTTAAAAATGCCCTCCCAAAGTAATAATGTAGAATGTAAAATGAAAAAAACCCCGTGTTTTTTTATTTTATCCCCAGGTAAAATGTTTTAAAAGGGGAAAAATTTGCTCCCAAAGTTTTTTGCTCCCGAATGTAAAATTTCTCCCAAAAAAATTTAAATGATGAAGTATTTGCATCCCCCAATGTTTTTTGCATGACCGAATTTTTTTTTCATGAAAAAATGATTAAATGAAAGGGAATTTTTAAAAATGAAAAATTTAAAGTTATAAAATGTACAAAATTTATGAAGAATACATATTATAAAAGAATTCTAATTTTTAACCCAAATTTGATTTAGTTAAAAGGGAATGTAAAAATGTTCTGAAGAATTTTATAATTTCATCCCAAAATTTTCATTTTCATCACCAGAATTTTTTTTATAATTTTCATACCAGAATGTTTTTATAATGTTCATCCCCGAATGTTTTATAATTTTATACCAGAATGATAAAAATGTTCATCACCAGAATTTTTTAAATTTTAAAATCACCAGAAATGTTAAATTTTCCCAACCAGAATGTATCATAATTTCCACCAGAATTATAAAATTTTCATCCCAGAATGTATTAATGTTCATACAGAATGTTTTATAATGTCATCCCCAGAATGTATCATAATTTTCATACCGAGTATATAATTTTCATGACCAGAATGTATCATAATGTTCATGACCAGAATGTATCATAATGTTCATGACCAGAATGTATCATAATGTTCATGACCAGAATGTTATAATTTTCAACCGAATGATTTAATGTTCATACCAGAATGTTTTTAAATTTTCATACCAAAAATGTTTTAAATGTTCATGACCAGAATGTATTATAATGTTCATACCAAAATTATAAATGTTCTCACCAAAAATGTATCATAATGTTATACCAGAAGTTTTTAAATTTTCATACCAGAAGTATTATAAATTCATAAGAATGTATCATAATGTTCATCACCAGAATGTATTATAATGTTCATCACCAGAATGTATCATAATGTTCATCACCAGAATGTATCATAATGTTCATCACCAGAATGTATTATAATGTTCATCACCAGAATGTATTATAATGTTCATCACCAGAATGTATTATAATGTTCATCACCAGAATGTATTATAATGTTCATCACCAGAATGTATTATAATGTTCATCACCAGAATGTATATAATGTTCATGACCAGAATGTATTATAATGTTCATCACCAGAATGTATCATAATGTTCATCACCAGAATGTATTATAATGTTCATGACCAGAATGTATCATAATGTTCATGACCAGAATGTATTATAATGTTCATCACCAGAATGTATCATAATGTTCATCACCAGAATGTTTTAAATGCATCCCCAAAATGTATCATAATTTTTTCATCACCGGGAATGTATTATAATGTTATCACCAGAAGTATTTTAATGTTCACACCAAAGGTTTTAAAGAAAAATTTTTTTTTTCATACCAGAATGTTTTAATTTATCACCAAATTATTAAATTTAATCCAAAAAAGAATTATTTAAATTTTAGAAAGCTGGAAAAAAAGGAATTTAAGTTCAACCCCCCTAAAAAATTGAACATTATTTTTTGATTTATTCGAACCCAATTTTTTTTCCTATATTTTAACCTAACTAACTAATAAATATACTAATAAAAACCTCCCTAACCAAAACAAACAAAAATTAACAAAATTAATTTAATTGGTTTTTGGGACATTTTAGGAATTAAAATATTTTAAGATTGCTTGTTTATATTTTGCCCCAACAAAAATTGGTAACAGTATTTTTTTAATTTTTATGGCTTCGAAACTCCAAATTTTTTTAAGGAAAATGGGCATTTAAGGGGGTTTAATTTTTACCAAAATAAATTTAAAAAAAAACCCCCAAACAATTAAAACTAAACAAAGAAAAATTTAATTAAACCAAAGAAAAACGGGAAACAGGACAACAAGAAGCCACACCCGGCCCCCAAAGGCCCAAACACATTTGGTAATCCCCAAAAAACATTAATTTTTTACCCACGCCAAAAAATATTTTGGCCCCCCGTTGACAAGGGGCCAAGGGGGGGAATTCCCCAAGGGGTAGAGGTGTTGAGACACCGATTACACCGAAAAAGAAAAAAATGTAAATCAAGTAGATGGATTAACACCGAAGGGGGACGGCGCGCCGGGCAGCCGGGAAAAAGGAAAGCAGCCAAGCGGGAAAAAAAAAAGCATTTTGTTATTTTTTTTTTTTTTCCCGGGCCCCCTTGGGTGACCCCGGGGCAGGGGGTTTAAAAATAAGGAAGTTAAAGGGTTTAGACGAAAAAAATTCAATAAATACATTTCAATTTTACCCCAAATTTTTTTAACATACTATTTGGGGTCATTTCTTTCCTTTTTTTTTTTTTTTTTTTGTTTTTTTTTTTTTTTTTTTTTTTTTTTTTTAAAAAATTAAAAAAAATTTTTTTAAAATAAATTTTTCCATTTTTTTTTAAATTTTTAAAAACTTTTATTCATCTGCCCCCCCTTTTTTTCCCCCTCTTTTCTCCCCCTCCCCTTCCTTCCCCCCCTTTTTTTCCCCCTTCCCTCCTCCTCTCCTCCCCCTTTTTTCTCCTTTTTTCCCCTTACGGGGGCAAAAATTTTTCTTCCCTTTTTTGTTAAAAACATTATTATTTCTTCTTTTTTCTTCTTTTTTCCTCTAAAAACACATTTTTTTTACAGGTATAATTTTGGAAAATAAGTGGGGGGAAAATTTTTTTAAGAACATTCTTTAAGGAAAACTTACCCCTGCCCCTCCCCCCCCCCCTCCCCTTTTTAAAACCCCCAAATTTTACAAAAAAATTTTTTTAAGATGGTTTTTGGGCCCGGTCGTTTTTAAATAAAAACATCAGTTTTCAAAACCAAAATTTGGTTGTTTTTTTTTACAATTTTTTTGAAAGTGGTGCCCCTTAAACTTTTTCTATCAAACCAGACATTTTAATTCCCCCAATGGTTGTTTTTTTTTTCCCACCTTTTTTCCCTTTTGGGAAAAGGGGATGGGGGGGGGGGGGGTTTTCAATGTTTTTTTCCTTTCCCTTTTTTAAAAAGTTCAAAGGGTTTTTTGGGGTTTTCTTCTTTCCCCTTTTATTCCTTTCTCCCTCCTCCCCTTCTTTTTTTTTCCCCTTTCCCAAAAATTATTTTTTTTTTCTCTTTTCTCTCTCTCTCTCTCTTTTGTTTCTTTCTTTCTCTTTTCCCCTCTCTCTCTCCCCTTTTTCCTCTCTCTCTCTCTCTCTCTCCTCTTCTCTCTCTCTCTTTAGTGTTTTTTCTTTTAGTTCTCTCTCTCTCTCTCTCTCTCCCTCTCTCTCTCCTCTTCTCTCTCTTCTTCTCTCTCTCTTCTCCCTCTTCTCTTTCTCTTTTTCTTTTTCTCTTTCTTTTTCCCCTCTTCTCTCTCTCTCTCTCTCTCTCTCTCTCTCTCTCTCCTCTCTCTCTTCTCTCTCTCCCCTCTCTCTCTCTTCTCTTTCTCTCTCTCTCCTCTCTCTCTTCGGCACATTTGAGAAAGATAGAAGTTTTCTCAAGGAATTTTTACCAACTTTTCTTCGCTTTTTGGGGACTCGGATCATTTTTACGAAAACAAAGGGAAAATTAAAGTAAAGCTGATCAAAAAATAAAAAGATGATTTTAGTGCGGTGCTATTTTTTCCAAATTTTTTTATGTGGGGTTTTTTTGGATTTTTTGATTTTTTTTTTTTTTTCTTTTCCTTTTGATTTAAGATTTTTTAATTTTTTCTTTTTAAAAATGTGATTTATTGCAATGGAGAGAGAGAGAGGGGGAGAGAGGAGGAAGAGAGAGAGAGAGAAGAGAGGGAGAGGGAGAGAGAAAAAAAAAAACCCAAGGCAGAAAAAAACTAAAACAAAAAAAGAGAATTATGGAGAGAGAGAGAGGAGAGGAGGAGAGAGAAAAGAGGGGGGAGAGAGGAGTGAGAAAAAAAAAAGGGGGGGAGAAGAGGGGGGGAGAGAGAGAGAGAGAAAAAAAAAACTGAAAAAAAACCCAAGACAGAAAAAAAATAAAACAAAAGAGAATATGAGAGAGAGAGGAGAGAGAGGAGAGAGAGAGAAGAGAGGGGGAGGAGAGGAGAAAGGGGAAGGGGAAAAAAAAAAAAAAGAAAGAGAGAGGAGAGAGAGAGGAGAGAAAAAAAAAAAACCCAAAGACAAAAAAAACTAAAACAAAAAGAATATGAGAGAGGGGGAGAGAGAGAGAAAAGAAGGGAGAGGGGGAGAGAGAAGAGAGGAAAGGGGAGTTGGGTAATGGATATTTCTGTTGTCCTCAATTTAAACTTTTTTTCCCATTCGCGGTTCCTCGCTTTTATTTCTCGCTTTTTTTTTCCCCACAGCAGCGACACTTTTTTTTTTTTTTTCTTTTTCTTTCCTTTCCCAAATTTTTTTCTTTGTTCACAGTAACCTTTTTGACCTTCATTTTGTATTGTGTTTGCCTCTTTTTATTTCCTTTCTTTTGTGTGTGTGGGGTGTGTGGTGGTGGTGTTTTTGGGGTGGGTGGGTGTGTGGTGTGGGTGTGGGTGTCTTTTAAAAAAAGTCGGTTTTAAGAATTTTAGTCTTTTTTTTCTTCCCCTCCCTTTCCCCTCTTCCTCTTCCTTCCCCCCCCTCTTCTCCTTTCCCAAAACAAATTTTGATTTAATGACGATATTAGAATTTTTTTCACGCAACAACGAAAACTGGAGAGGGTTAATGTTTTTTTTCCCCCTCCTCCTCCTCTCCTCCTCCTCCTCATCCTCTTGCCATTTCTGTCTTTTTATCATTCCTCGCATTTCTCCTCTCCGCACTTCGCCTAACTTTGAAATGAAAAAAAGACTAAAACGCAGAAAGAAGAAAAAAAAAGGGGGGAAGAGAAAAAACATAACCGATCTTATTTTTTTGGAAAGTTTTCACAAAATTCCCAATTTTGCATTAGAGAGAGGGAAACCCAGATTTTTTTTTCTTCCTTTTTTTTTTTACAGATCAAGCCCAGCTAAAACTGAGGAATTTTTGGGCCGAACAATGCTTTTTCACACACAACACACACAACCCCCCCCCACACACACACACACACACACAAACACCACACACACAACAACCACAAACCAGACACACACACCAACACACACAACACAACCACACACACACACACACACACACACCTGTGGAGGTATATTTAGGAGGGTGTTATACCTGTTATCTACGCGTGTAACACCTGAGGATTTCTAACGTGATTACCTGTATGGAGGAGGAGGAGGAGGAGGAGGGGGGGGATGGTAATGCTTGTGCCTTCATGCCCAATATTGTCTCAGTGATGAACCCACAAACTTAATTTACTTTGTCATTGACGCTCGATTTAATTTTCCTTGGATAGTGACAGCGCCGAGAGTGTTTCCGAAGGCATATTGTCATGACTTTGTTTTGTTCTTATGTTATTATGTGGTTTTAAATTTTATTATGTCGGTAAAGAAGGTGTTGTGGCACAATTGTACTAGAAGTGTCTCTGATAAGAATGTCCTGAAAAAATGTCATTATTGAAAAAATATATAGGGTAAAAATATCTCCATATTTGTAACAGTTGTATTAGAGAATTTAGTGTTGGAGAAAGGATAAAGAAAAGTTATGGATTTGTTAATTTTTATGATTTCAACAGCGCTTCCAAACCCTTGTGAATAAATGAACAGTTAAATGAGACGAAAGGAAATATAACATGTGACCTGACATCCATCGTAATAAATAAAAAATAAGAATCATCGCGTTTTCAGAGTTCAACATTTTCTCTCATCTCATTCTGCACATGCATAAAGTAAAGAACAGTTTCTATAATTAATCTCCACGCGAGAATGCAAACACTGAACACGAACTAGAGTGTGGCTCAGAGATTTGTCTTTCGTAATATACAGAACAAACGAAAAGCTCACTACATTTTATTATTAATATATTGTTCTGTGCAAGATAATGGGCAGTAGATTTGGGTTTCGAAATATATAAAAAAAAAAAAAACCCACTATATTGTATTAGTAATCTATTGTAGTGTCTAAGAAAATGTGGGAAGTAGATTTGTCTTTCGAAATGAAAAAAGAAAAGAAAAAAAAGCACTCTACATTAAACCTACAAACTACAAACTACAAAACTCTAAACCTAAAAAAACTACAAGCCATAAAAAAAACTTACAAACCTAAAAAAAATCCACAATTAAACCAAAAACCTTTTTAAACCTAAAAAAAAAAAAAATACAAATCACTCATAATTTTTTTATTATGTTGTGTATATAAATGATGTTGAAAGTCGCCTAGTTTGTATCGCGCATCCTCCAGACTTTCTTTCTTGTAAAATGAGTGTTACGTAATGTAAAGAAAAACACACTCTACCTTTTATTATTCATCTATTCAAATTATATTGTCGTGTATAAAAAGAATGTTGAAAGTAGCCTAGTTTATACCGTGAATTGTCCAGACTTTCTTTCTTGTAAAATTATTATTACGTGTGTGTGTGTGTGTGTGTGTGTGTGTGTGTGTGGTGTGTGTGTGTGTGTGTGTGTGTCTGTGTGTGTGTGTGTTGTGTGTGTGTGTTGTGGTTGTCTCGAATTCGGCGGCGGGGGAATCCACCTTTTGCTTGATTAAATAAGTGGAGTGGCTTTGTGGAGTGTATTCGTTGATGTGGAGCTTCCAGTCGGGGTGTGGCGAACCTGCAACCACGCCACACGCTCCTCTTCCACTCCCAGGCGATTCTTCCACTCCCAGGCGACTCTTCCACCTCCTCCTCCTCCTCCTCCTCCTCCTCCTCCTTTTCTTTATCACTCATTTCCTCTCGTGTTTTTCTTCCCTTACTTTTCCTGCAGCTGTATTTTCCCCTTCCTGTCCTCCTTTTCTCTTAATTTTCCTTCCTCCTCCTCCTTTCTTTTATCACTCATTTCCTCTCGTGTCTTCCTTCCCTGACCTCTCCTTCTCTTCTCTTCTTACTCTTCCCTTCCTTGTTCTTTAATTTTCTCTTATTTTCCTCATCTAGAGTTTCTGCAGCTCTTCCTCCTCCTCCTCCTGGACTTTTCCCTCATTTCTCCTTATTTCACCTTATTTTCCTTCCCGGAACTCTTAGGCACCTGTAGCTTTCCCTCTCTGTTCTTTAATTTCCTCTAATTTTTCTCTTTTCTTATGGTTTTTGCGACTTTTTTTTCTTTTTTTCCTCTTTTTTTTATCCTTTATTAAGTTACTTTATACTTTAGTTTTTCTTTAACTTTTACTTCTCTTTATCTTTTTTTCTCATCCTTCTAAAATCCTGCGTGTTTTCCCTTCCCCTTACCCCTTCTTCAGCCGTATATTTTCCCCCCATTTTCTCGTTTTTATCTTTTCCTCTAATTTTCCTCTTATTTTTCCTCGTTTCCAGGTTTTATTTTTCTTTATCGTGGTTTTCCTCCGCTTTCCCTTTTCCCTCCTCTTTGTCTCCCCCCCTCCCTCCTCCCCGTCTCCCCGGTTTTATTTTTCATCGTGTATAAAAGTAAAACGCCATACAGTAATACTCCCTAAGGTCATTATGTCATTGTATTATTTTCTATACTGCTGATAAGGATGAAACAAAAGCAAGGACGTGAAGATTGAAAACTAATTAAGGAATGGATCACAGTGCTGGCGTGGAATTGTCTGTTAATGAGGCGACAGCAGAGCGATAATTTGAGGTACCAGAGGGAATGAGATTGTAATGATAGTGTGTGTGTGTGTGTGTGTGTGTGTGTGTGCGTGCGTGTGTGTGTGTGTGTGTAAGTGTGTGTATGGGTGTGTGTGTGTGTGGTGTGTGTAAGTAAGTAAGTAAGTAAGTAAAGTTTATTGCCATTATTAGTAAATATATACATTCAGTAATTACATAAAAAGTGGTCGTTGGCACGGTCTGTCGAGCCAAGGCGCCCTGACAGACATGGTCAGATATAAGTTATATGTGCTGAGCAGAATCAGTTGGCTGTTTGTTTATGTAGTAAAAATATACTACTTTGTAACGTGAAGCAAAAAAAAAATATACATACATATACACATACAGACAAGCATATGCATATACGTACACACATATACACACATACACATATGCACATACACACATACATATACATACACACACACGCATATATACGATCATTCATTCATCCATATATATGCAATGACACATATACATATACATTTATATGAAAAAATCAAAATAAGAACTTTCGTAACCTATGCTATCCAATACATCTATAATAATATAAGCGAAAGTGTGTCTGTCTGTCTTGTCTGTGTGTGTGTGTGTGTGGTATAGGTTCCGCCCCCCGTGGCGCAATCACCTCATATGGCACATTTTTGGAACCGGGTTGACCAGGGGAAGGTCATAAGCCCACTTATGAAATGATTCGATCACTTTTTTTTTTTTTTTTTTTTTTTAGCAGCCTATTAGTGATAATTGTGAAAAAAAAAGTGGGTTGCGAGAATTGAGGAAACCTTGATGTAGGGTGATGGGTAATGGGTGAGTGAATGGGTGGGGTGATGGGTAATGGGTGTGGGGTGATGGGTGAGTGAATGGGTGGGGGTGATGGGTTGGGGTGAGGTGATGGGTGAGGGAATAGGTGGGGGTGATGGGTAATGGGTGAGTGAATGGGTGTGTGGTGATGGGTAATGGGTGAGTGAATGGGTGGGGGTGATGGGTAATGGGTGAGTGAATGGGTGGGGGGTGATGGGTAATGGGTGAGTGAATGGGTGGGGGTAATACATACATTTCTACATCCATATTTCAGGAAAAGTTAGAAAGGGCTATCTGGGGTCCGTGTTTGGTGGCCGAAGGCCACCAAACACAGGTGGTGGGCCGCAGGCCCACACCAATACCCTCCGCAGGAGCTAGCCAAAAAAGCGCCCGGGGGCGATTTTTGGGCTAGTACTTTATATATATAATACTACTACTGACTATGAAAATACTACACTATGACTAAACCACATACAAACATGTATATATGTATGGTCTAATTATGAAATACATATTCTACCTATCCTCGTGGATTTTGCGAGGTTGAAGACAAGGAAAGATTTTTACTTCCTCTGAATTCAAAAAAGTGATATTATGTATAGTTTTAGGGTGTAGGCAGAGCTTCCATAGTTTGAGGACCAAGCAAATTATGTGTTCTTAAGAGGGTGCGGAGCTGTGGGACATACTAAATCATATTGCTTCCTCTGGTTCCATGCGTTGATTCTACAAATTTTAAATAGAAGTACTGAGCATTTTTAATTTTAACATGAAGTAAAGACAAAACATTTGAATATAAAAAAAATCAAGAAGTTTATGTCTGAATATAAGAACTGTTTGAATCAATTTACCCATAAAATATGATTAAAAATGTGTTTTGTATTCTTTAATTTTCTTAGGAAGAAGGCCAAGTACAAGCCCATATGGCACACGTAATGAGATGGGGGTAACAGGGTGTAGTAGATATTATCATGGCTTAGCGTTAGATAATTACGGACTTTATACTACTAGCCGCAAAGCGCCTCGGGCGGACTTTTTGGCTACTCCTGCGGAGGGTATGGTGGGCCTCGGCCCACCGTGTTTGTGGGCCTTCGGCCCACAAACATGACTTCCATAGCCCTTCTAACTTTCCTGAATAAGGATTTAGAATGTATGTTTTCCCCACCATTCACTCACCATTACCCACACCCCCCACCATCCCATCCCATACCCATCACCCCCACCCATTCACTCACCATACCCATCACCCCCACCATTCACTCACCATTACCCATCACCCCCCAACCTTCACTCACCCATTACCCATCACCCACACCATTCACTCACCCATTAACCATACCCCCACCATTCACCACTTACCATCACTCCCCATTCATCTCACAACCTACCTCCCACCCTGTCACTCACCATTACCCTCACCCCCTATTCCACCCACCCCATCACCCTCCACCCATTCACTCAACCATTCACCCACCAACCATCACCCCACCATTCACTCACCCATTAACCATCACCTCATCAAGGCTTCCTCAATTGAGAGACTGAATCAGCGAAATGCCAGTGGTTTGGAGTTTAACTCAAAGTTGTCTTACTGTGTTTCCCTCCGCGACTATATTTTTAAATCGAATTTCGCGATAAAATTGATGCACCGCATCTAGATACTAAAAAAGAACGTTCTTCTGTTGTTTATAAGTGTATCTGACATGCATACGATTGAACGTTTAAGATAGCAATTTAATGCAATTCTCGCTCGAGTAGCAAAGCTTAATATATTTTTTACATGTATATTGGCAGTAAAATTGGCATGTTCACACGTTTTCTAAGACAGGTTTCCTGCGTGGAAACTTATCAAATACAATAAGCAATGCCTTGGAAAACGAAGAATAAAGAATGCCGAAAGGTGTCTGCGAAATGTAGGTTATAATTGGGAGGCGACTCCGCGGCGGGGATGGTGGGGCGTGAGATTGTGGGGGGATTGAATCAAACATTGTACTTCAGCGTCGACTCATTGCATTTTCGGCTTTCACTGTGATAACAATAATACAACATATGATGTAGTATAGATAACTTTAAAAATCGTTATTGACTTTTAATCATAGAGTAACATTTACCTCGCCTCAAACTATAACCTATGTATTGGTAATACAGGTTTGAACAGGCTCATACAATAACATTCGAAAAATACGTTCTAAAATTACTTGTTTTTAAGTGCAGTGGAATAGCCCATATTTTTTCAAGTTGACCATTTCACCAATTGTGAGTAAAACCCAGCGACACTGGCATTTCGGAGCAATTCATCTCTCTAACTCGAACCTTGTCAAAATTCCTACTACAAGTTAACCAATGTGCCCATACGTGCATCCTCCACTAATTATTCAAAACTTTACATTTATATCATCACGGATCTCTGAAACTAAACAAGAACTTTTCTGTTAATTCAAATTATGCATAGTTTTGTTAAGAGCAATTAATATTATGCCAAAGCAATTATAATTTTTTAATTTTTGGGATGTAAAATTTGATGTTCACCTTTTTCTAGCGTTCGCTTTGGAAAGTTGTAAAAATTAGAATGTGAAACGAGATAAAGAATGCGAATGGTGTTGTGACAATGTAGTTTATTGTGAGCGACTGCTCCTTCGGATGGTGGGTTGGATTTGTGGGGATGATTAACTTTTTTACGCGTCGTGCTTGGCACTTCAGGCTTTTTGTTACATAAACAATCTTGCTGTATATGAAACTTAAACCATACGCTTACTGTCTGTACTTCTCGCACTCTCATTAAATTGGTTTGGTACGTTTGGGCTTGCTCATTAAATCAGGCTCTTTAATTTGTTTTAATGCATATCAGCCCCTATTCCTTCAGTTCAATTCCCAATTGGTAACTGCCAGGACCACCATTCGGATTCATTTCTTATTCACAACCACTTCTCATATTCACATCTCGCATACTCAAAAACATGACCACAATCACAACATATATCGATCTCTCATAACTGGCTTATACCTTCCCTATACTATTCCATACAATCACATGATTTTCGCCCCCAACATCCCCCATCACACAAGACAAACCATTCTTATATTATTACCACATTCAAACATTTTATTACATCCATATTCATTCAGATTTTCTCAATTGCACCATTTTGTTTACACATTTGTTTACTCAAAGAAAGGATCGGTGATCTTTTAGGGCTTTGACTTCCCTGTCCTGATTAATTGCCACATGATTTTTGGACGGCTCCTTACACAACATCAAACCTTTCCTTATTTTAATGAAATTGGATGTTTTTTAGCATCTATTGAGGTTCCTTCATTTTATCATGTGCACCAAGATTTTGGTTACTTGGGATTTACCTCACCCATTTATTTTTTGTGATGTCTTTTCTCTACTTTTTCATCTCTCCTCTCTCCTTCTCTCTCTTCCTCTATCTCTTTTGTTTCTCCTAGTTGTGTCTTCATGCTGTAGGTCCGCTTGCCTCATTGTTGTTTTTCCATATCCCATCCGACATCACCTTCCCTCACTTCACCACTCTTCTCTCATTCTCCTCATCTCCTACTTCCAATATTCGATCTTCTCTAATGCCTTTTACACACCTTCCTCTGTGTATTCTGTCCCTATTCCATTACAGCTCACGGATCCCAACCACCTGACATGCACATATTTCATACTTACGATCAAACCCACTCTATTCCCTGGCCTTATTATTACCTTTCATTTGATGTGTTATCAAAGCCGTCCCCTGCCTTTTTTGGCTACTCCTGGAGGGCTATTGTAGCATCACCCACCACCTGTTTGGGTTCGCCACAAACCGTCTTTCCAGTAGTTTCCCTGTTTCTACATCTATTACACTTATGCTTATACCGCAAAAGCCACTCCGCACCCTTTTCCTCCTCAATACCATCACCCCGCCCATCACTGCCTTACCCATCACCCCCACCACACCTCACCCCACCCATACCTCACACCCTTCCCAAAACCATTAAATCATCACCCACCCTTCACACATCCCCCACCCATTCACCCCCCATTACCCACACCCCCCACCCATTACCACCCAACCCCATCACCCACCCATACCCATCACCACACCATTTCCTCAATCCCACCCCCATTTTTTCTTCACATTCCCTAATGTGCTAAAAAAAAAAAAAACGTGATCGATCCATCAAGTGGGCTTAACCTTCCCCGTCACCTGTTCCAAACCTGTGACATATGAGATTTCCGCCACGGGGGTGGCACCATCGCGAATGACAGACAACACAAACCTATTCGCTATAATTAAAACCAAAGACGTCCTCTCGGGCCTTCTTCGGTCCTGCACGTGATATGTGGGATTCGCCCGTGGCTTGCGGCACATTGACACACACCGTGTTTTTGGCTTGACACCAAGCAGCCCCCGCAGTACCTTCCCCCCGTGGCCACAAAACCGACTCCCCGTAATTTCCACCGGCCCACCAAACACAGACCTCCAAGACTTAACCCCTTCCCACCACCGCCCCCAAAAGCTTCAACTTCCCTGAAATTATGTATTCCCCCACCCAACACTCACCCATACCCACACCCCAGCCATATCACTCACCCATTACCCATCACCACACACCACCCACTCACTCCCATTACCCATCAACCACCACCCCATTCACCCCCATACCCTCACCCACACCTCCTCCCTCACCCCCCACCACCCACACACCCACCCCCACCCATTACCCCCCATCCACCCCCATTCACTCACCTATACCCATCACCCTACATCAAGGTTTCCTCAATTCTCGCAACCCACTTTTTTTCTTCACAGTTCTCGCTAATAGGCTGCTAAAAAAAAAAAAAAAAGTGATCGATCATCCATAAGTGGGCTTAAAGCCTTCCCTGGTCACCTGATTCCAAAACGTGACATATGATGGGATTCCGCACAGGGGGCGCCATCGCGGACAGCAACACACACACACACTTCGCTTTATTTATAATTTTTCCCTACCACCATTCACCACACCACACAACTTGCATATCTACTTTAATTAGTTTTTATTATTCGCAACACCTACTCAGACACCGCATCAACTCACCATATACAACCTATATACACCATTAACACCATAACACCATCACCACCACCAACAACTATTATACCCTCCATCACACCACCACTCAAACCATCAACCATGCACACAACACACATACTTATAACCACCCAAACACCACCCACACCACCATCCATATTCATCTTTAACACCTTACCCACACCAACACCACACTTTACACTTATAACCACTTCACACCACTACCAAACACCAACACCATAACACCACCACCACCACACACCATTACTTTATATACCAATTATATCAACACCACCACACTCACCACAATACATCACTTTTACTACTTTATACCACTACCACTCAACCACACCACCACAAACACATACTAAACCATTATACTATACCAAAAACCACCACACCACCACTACACACATCACATCACATTAACACTCCATATAACCACTTCATACATACTACCAACACCACCACACACCATCATTAACTACTATATATAACCACTTCCATCACCACTACCATCACCACCACACAACCATCACTTATAACCACTAACACTTACCACACCCCACACACACCAACCACAACCACTCACATCACTAAACACACATAAAACCACTTCACCACACCACCATCACCACCACACACCATCACTTATCACCACTATGTATAACCACTTCCATCACCATCACCACCATCACCACCACCCACACTCATTATAAATATAACCCTCCATCACCACCACACACACCACCCACCACACACCCATCACTTATAAACACATATAACCACTTCCACACCACCCACCACCACACCACCACACACCATCACTTATAAAACTAATACCCTTCCATCACCACCCCACCTCACCAACCACCACCATCCACTATAAACACTATATACACCACTTCCATCACCACCACCACCCACCACCACACACCATCACTTATAAACACTATATACACCACTTCCATCACCACCACCATCACCACCACACACCATCACTTATAAACACTATATATAACACTTCCATCACCACCACCTTCATTTCCTTCACCAAACTTAATGAAAGGAGTAAACTGTGGCTAATCTTTCTTCATTCTTCCGCTCTGTAATTATCTGTGTTTCTATTTGTATACCTATTGCCACTCTCCTCCCTTGCGTCCTCCTGCCCTTCCCTGGTGCCTCCTTCTCCTCCTCCTGTCCTCTTCTTCTTCCTTCCTCTTCCTTCCTCTTCCTCCTCGTCTTCTTCCTTCCTCCTGTTCTTCCTCATTTCCTCCTCCTGTGCCTCGTTTTTTAAAACTTTTTTCCTCTCCATTCCGTCTCGTCTCCTTGTCTCTCTCTCTCTCTCTCTCTCTCTCTCTCTCTCTCTCTCTCTCTCTCTCTCTCTCTCTCTCTCTCTCTCTCTCTCTCTCTCTCTCTCTCTCTCTCTCTCTCTCTCTCTTCTCTCTCTCCTCTCTTTTTTCCTCTCTTCTACTTCTTTTCTCTTCTCTCTCCTTCTCTCTCTCTCTCTTCGTCCTCTCTCTCTCTCTCTCTCTCTCTCTCTCTCTCTCTCTCTCTCTCTCTCTCTCTCTCTCTCTCTCTCTCTCTCTCTCTCTCTCTCTCTCTCTCTCTCATTCTCAGCGTTAGATATCGAAGTTCTGGTACAATTTTTGCGTCTTTTCACGAAACTTTGGAGGCAGTAGCTCACCAAGTTAAGATGGATGTGACGAAACCCTTAAGCGACACACACAGAGAGAGAGAGAGAGAGAGAGAGATTATTATTATTATTAGTTTATTGACAAACATTTTACCTTATTACATGTATAATCTATAATAATATAAGCGAAAGTGTCTGTGTTGTGTGTGTGTGTGTGTGTGTGTGTGTGTCCGCTCCAGGTGCCGCCCCCTGTGGCGGAATCCCCTCATATGGCACAGTTTTGGAACCGGCTCGAGCAGGGAAAGGTTTTAAGCCCATTTATGAGATGATCCGATCCCTTTTTTTTTCTTCTTTTTTTTAGCAGCCTATTAGCGAGAATTGTGAAAAAAATGTGGGTTGCGAGAATTGAGGAAACCTTGATGTAGGGTGATGGGTAATCTCTATCTATAATAACATAATCGAAAGTGTGTCTGTCTGTGTGTGTGTGTGTGTCCGCTCCAGGTGCCGCCCCCTGTGGCGGAATCCCCTCATATGGCACGGTTTTGGAACCGGCTCGAGCAGGGGAAGGTTTTAAGCCCATTTATGAGATGATCCGAACACTTTTTTTTTCTCTTTTTTTTAGCAGCCTATTAGCGAGAATTGTGAAAAAAAGTGGGTTGCGAGAATTGAGGAAACCTTGATGTAGGGTGATGGGTAATGGGTGAGTGAATTAGTGGGGTGATGGGTATTGGGTGTGGGGTGATGGGTTAGTGAATGGGTGGGGGGTGATGGGTGATGGGTGAGGGAATAGATGGGGGGTGATGGGTAATGGGTGAGTGAATGGGTGTGTGGTGATGGATAATGGGTGAATGAATGGATGGGGGGTGGTGGGTAATGGGTGAGTGAATGGGTGGGGGTGATGGGTAATGGGTGAGTGAATGGGTTGGGGGTGATGTGAATAGGTTGGCGTTAATACATACATTTCTACATCCATGATTTCAGGAAAGCTAGAAGGGGCTATCTGGAGAGTCTGTGTTTGGTGGGCCGAAGGCCCACCAATAGCCCTCCGCAGGAGCTAGCCAAAAAGTCCGCCCGGAGGGCGGCTTTGCGGCTAGTTTCCTCATATTTGTCCAAATTTATACTCTTACATATTTCATATTAACCTAAAACAAACAAACAAAACACATCTACTAGGGTGACACATCCCTTACGTATATAATTTCAATACATCATATATATAACTGCACAGATAGCCTACTTTATCCCTTGTACCCATCAAATTATCCATACTGGAGAAGTCTAGTATGTCATAGTTGCTGCTACATTGGCTGGAGAGTGGACACTGCAACAACACAGGGGAGAGAGAGAGAGTAGTTTGTCCGATAATTACATTGAGTTAGCCACGACCCACCGGCCATATAGAACATTGATTGGATTCCCGGTTCATAAAAGGCTACAAAGTAATTACATCAAGGCTAAATGCGGCTCTGTCCTCAAACACTCCTAATGGAAGGGAACCTTAGTGGCAGTGGTGGGAAAATTAACCTCATGATATATATATATAGAATGCCTGGATCGCGGTTTATATTACCCTTCCCTGAGGCATGGAATGATAGATATAGTACGCAACTTACACCACTTTTGTTTTTATATTACTTAAGTGGTAAGGAAGGGCATCTATATGTGTGTTTTGTTTCATATAAGGTAAATAAAGTGGTGATTCAGAAATGTACTTGCCCTTGAGACCCAGAACGTAATTTCCATTGTAATTTGGGTACCCTTAGACGATTTTTTGTGATTATTAGCAATGTTTTATAGATATGACCGGTTTAGTATCCTTGTGCACTATCTAATTTGGTATATTTAGTTACTTTTCAATATTTTATGGCTCGACGATATACAATTTTATATAGCAAAGAAAAGATCTGGGTTGATGGGGTTAGAAAAATACAGTGGGAAGATTGGCGAGAAAAAAACATGGAAAAGATTGGCAAGAAAAATATCAGTGGAAAGATTGACAAAAAAATCTATAAAAAAATACAGGGGAAAATTTATAGACTTTGAGAACGAATAAAAAAAGATGGCTAGCTTGGAATATTGATGATAAAGTATATGATTATATTTATGGGGTATATGCAGGATTAGAGTGGATTATTATCTTTCTAAATATGTATCATGTTATAAAAGGACAGGTTTAGTTACCTTTCTGGCTCTGTTTCCATCTGTCTGTCTCTCAACTTTCATTTATATTAAAAAAATTGATGGCTACCTGGAAATATTGATGATAAGTATAGTGATGTAATAGAAACAATGATGAACTCTATATCATTGACTATTTTTGATCAGCTGTTTCAATATCAAGTGGAAATTTATCATTATTAGGTTAAGTAGTGTTAGTTTCTGCTACACCCGAACACTGAGAGGCTGCTAATAATCTTGAGGGAGTATGATATGTAGAAGTGGAATAATGAAAAAATAATATAAGAAAGCAAGATAGTTCACGTAAAGTAGATATGAAAAACATTGAGGTAACAATACATTTGATTAATAAAAAGAAATAATGAGAAAAATAGTTGTTGATAAATTAAAGATGAAAAATAAGAGTGAACTAAATCAGTGTAGAAAAAAAACTGAAGAGGAAAATACAAGGAAATAAGGATGAAATATAACAGTGAAGACAGTATGAAGAGAAAATATATAAAGTAACTGAATTCAAATGGTAAAAAACAAGGAAATAGAACATTGATGAAGTAATGAAGTAGAATTAAGTCTAAACAGAAACACGAGAACTTGAAGTGAATTTTTATTATTATTATTATTATTATTCTCTGCCTTTGAAGTCTTTGGTTGCATTTTATACCATTATATATATCATGTGTGTGTGTGTGTGTGTGTGTGTGTGTGTGTGTGTGTGTGTGTGTGTGTGTGTGTGTGTGTGTGTGTGTGTGTGTGTGTGTGTGTGTGTGTGTGTGTGTGTGTGTGTGTGTGTGTGTGTGTGTGTGTGTATGTCTGTGTGTGTGTGTGTGTGTGTCTGTGTGCGTGTGTGTGTGTCTGTGTGTGTGTGTGTGGGGGGGGGCATCAAATTTCCCTTTCTCTCGTTATGCCCTGCGAGATAATGAGGGATTTCTAACCTCTTACTTTTTCCTCTCTCTCTCTCTCTCTCTCTCTCTCTCTCTCTCTCTCTCTCTCTCTCTCTCTCTCTCTCTCTCTCTCTCTCTCTCTCTCTCTCTCTCTCTCTCTCTCTCTCTCTCTTAACTCCTCTATTTACCTTCTTAATCTTTTCACTGATCTTCTTTTTCTTCTTCTTCTTCTCTCCTCTCCTCTCCTCCTTCCTCTCATTCTTATTCTAAATCCTTCCCTTGACCCTTCCTGTTCACTCCCTGGTCAAGCTTTTACCTATTCTCTCTCTCTCTCTCTCTCTCTCTCTCTCTCTCTCTCTCTCTCTCTCTCTCTCTCTCTCTCTCTCTCTCTCTCTCTCTCTCTCTCTCTCTCTCTCTCTCTCTCTCTCTCTCTCTCTCTCTTTCGTGCTCTTCTCAAGAATGCAATATATTTTTCCTTTCTTCCTCCATCCACTCTATACTCTCCTCCTCTCCTCCTCCTCCTCCTCCTCCTCCTCCGTTGTTAAGGTCGCCAGGTGATTGACAGGCAAGATGGAAGATTTGGATCGGTGCACATTACTTATTCACTTGTCAATCTCAAGGACTCTATTTTTATCTCCCTTCCTTATTTCTGTCATCATCATCATTATCTTCATCATCTTTCTTCTTCTTGCTTCCTTCTTTATTATGTGTTCTTCTTCTTCCTTCTTCCTTCCTTCCTTCCTTCCTTCCCCGTTATGTCCTCTTTCTCATTTCCTGTATTTTTATATCTGCTTCTCTTCTCTTGCTTGGTTTTAATTATATACTTGTTCTGCGCTCTCTCTCTCTCTCTCTCTCTCTCTCTCTCTCTCTCTCTCTCTCTCTCTCTCTCTCTCCTCTCCTCTCTCTCTCTTCCTCTCTCTCTCTCTCCTCTCTTTAGTCTTGCTCTTTCTTTTCTCTTCCTCTCTCCCTTCTCTCTCTCCTCTCCTCCTCACTCTCCTTGCTTTATTCCTCTCTCTCTCTCCTCTTCCTTCCTCTCTCCTCCTCTCTCCTCCTCCTCTCTCCTCCTCCTCTCTTCCCTATTCTCCTCTCTCCTCCTTCCTTCCTCCTCTTTATCTTCCTCTCTTTCTCTTCTTTCTCTCTCCCTCTTCCTCTTCCTCTTATCCTCCTCCTTCTCTCTCCTCGTCTATTTTTTCCTTATATTTCTTTGTTTTTATCCTCTTTCTATTATCTTGTTTTTTTTTTCCTTTCCTCTTCTCTTTTTATTGTCTCTTCTTTCCTTTAGTTTTTTTCCCTTTATTTCCTCTTATGTTTTTTACTCTGTCCTCTTGGTCTCTTCTTTTTTTTTTCTTTTTCCTTTTCCTCTTTTTTTTTTTACCTCTGACCTCTTCATAATTTGCAGGTCAGTGGTCCGAACTTCCATTAACCTTTTTTTTTTATTTCCATGATTTTTCCTCACACCTTAAGAGTTAATGACACGCTAGGCTCCTCCCTCCTCCTCCTCCTCCTCCTCCTCATAATCCTCTTTCTCCTCCTCCTCCTCCTCCTCATAATCCTCTTTCTCCTCCTCCTCCTCCTCCTCCTCCTCCTCCTCCTCCTCCTCTCGTCACCAAGGTCGATTGCAATAACCGTTACTCCCAAAATCCCTGCTTCCACCTTCATTATTTTCCCTTAAGTATGTGACAGTCACGTTATCACCACCACCACTACCACCACCACCACAACCACAACCACAACCACAACAACACAACAACACCACCACCCTATATACCACAACAACTCACCATTATAACCACCTCTCCACCACTACTACTACTACTACTACTACTACTACTACTACTACTACTACTATATAATAATAATAATAATAATAATAATAATAATAGTAATACTACTACTACTACTACTACAGCTGCCTGGCGTGCAGCTGGAGAGGGCCCATAGGGTTGGACAGCGCCGCGATGACAGACCTCGTCTCATCGTTGCGCGTTTCTCCCGCTACTGTGATCGAGAGGCGATCATGAGGAGTGCGAGGAAGTTGCGAGGTACCAATATCTACCTTAATGATGATTTGTGCGCTGCTTCACAGGCAGTCAAGAACGCTCAGATACCGCAGATGAAACAGGCAAGATCACAGGGGAAAATTGCCTACTTTCGGCATACTAAGCTCATCGTGAAGGACAGGCTTGGTACTGACAGTGCATCGGGAAATCATACACCCCTGAGCGAGGATCCACCTGCTGCCGGCCGTGATCGGCAGCAAGCAGCTACAGCAGTTGCTGCAGCTGTCCCGGTAGTGGCTGGTGCAGTGGGTGGAGCTGTGGCTCGGCCTGGTACTAGGGTGGGTGGTGGGGGAGCGGGAAGTGTCGGTGTGGGAAGACAGGCCGGCGCTGTGCCCGCCTACCCGTCCCTCCCAGCGCCGTCCAGACTCGCCTCATCACCCGCCACAGGTGCTTCGCCTTGCTCACAGTCACCGAAGATAAGGAAGAACCCTCAAAGGATTGTGAAGAAATAAATTTCCTTCCTCCTTAAGAAGGAAAGAAAAGTAACGAGAACTTTAGCATAATGATGGCTGTCAATCAGTACCTTCCTTTTTATTCTATTAGTAATGTTGAACTTGAAAGGCTTACCAACAGTGACACAGTCCACACAAACTATTTGTATGTCAATGAACTTGATCAGATGATATTTAATCCGCTTGATCTAGAACAAGATATGAACAGTAATGGTATTGATTCATTTATTATTGATAGGGGGAACATGACACATAAATTTTCACAGTATATATATTTAAATGATGTTAAAGTAAAATTAAGTGAAGTTGATGTATTTTCGGTATTAAGTATGAACATTAGAAGTCTAGCTAGTAATCTCCAAATATTAATTGATCAGTGTTTAACCGATAAGGATAAATTTGATGTGATGGGGTTCTCGGAGACTAGGTTAGATAATAACATCGAAGCATTGTATGTTTTAAAAGGTTATGATATGTACGCAATGAACAGAAATAGGAAAGGTGGAGGTGTGTGTATATATATATCCAGTAGGTATAGTTCTTGTATCATTAAGGAGTGTTGTATGATGGAACCATTTTTTGAGTGTGTGTGTACAAGTGAATAATGGTAAGGAAATCAACTTGTTTGCATCTGTCTATAGGCCGCCAAAGGGGAACATGCTTGAATTTCTTAATGCTTTAAAGACAATATTTGATTATACAGCGATAAAAAAGTACAACAAAATATTTTTTCTGGGGGATTGGAACTTAGATTTACTTAAAGCAACTGAATCAGGAGTCTTTGATTTCATAAACGTTATGTATGCACATGGCTGCTTCCCATTAACAACAAAACCCACGAGAGTTACTGAAAACTGTGCCTCATTAATAGATCATATATGGACCTCACATCTGGAAAATAATATAAACAATTACATAGTATATACTGATATAACAGATCATTTTGCAGTATACTCTCAGTTTAGAAAAGTTGAAAATAAGTGTGATGCATATGTAGAAAGAAAAAAAAATTCTGACATCAATATCAATTTATTTGCAGAAGAAATATCACATGAAAATTGGTTGCAAATTATAAATATTAACGACGCAAATGATGCATATGATAAATTTCACAGATTATATAAAGATAAATTTTTATCTTGTTTTCCATTAAGAAAAATTAAAGTTAACGTTAAAAACGAAAGAAGCCCTTATATAACTGCAGGATTAAAAACTAGTATCCAGGAGAAACACAGACTTGAAAGGTTGGCATCAAAATGGCCATTGTCATATGGACCAAGATATAAAGCTTACAGGAACAAGCTGGTAACACTACTTCGAGCTGCAAAAAACAAATATTTTCAAGATAAATTTAAGAGTGAACAAGGTAATAATAAATCAATTTGGAATACAATAAATAGTCTAATGGGCAGAAAAAAGTCAATCATTGTAATGAAATTAAACTGAAAAATAGTAATGGCCTCACTGCAAATATTTTTAATGAACATTTCTTAAAAAAAGCTGGTTCCCCACCGCAACAAACAAGTGCACAGCAAAACTCTCCCTCTCAATTTTTCAATAATCCATCGGAAATTTCTTTTTACCTTTATCCTGTTACTAGGGAAGAGGTTAATCAATATTTAAAATCTATAAAAGCAAACACAGCACCAGGATGTGATGAAATTCCACCAAAACTGCTCCAACTTACTGCACATTACATTGATGTCCCTCTCACCCACATAATCAATCTATGTTTCCAGCAAGGATGCTTTCCGGACAAACTTAAAATTGCTAAAGTGATACCAATATTTAAATCTGGTGATGATGATGATGAAAATAATTATAGACCCATATCTATTTTACCCTCGATTAGTAAAGTTTTTGAAAAAGCTATTGTTCATAGATTCAAAGGGTTCTTGGAAGATTTTAAATTATTATCTGATAATCAGTATGGATTTCGCAATAACAAGTCAACAGAGAAAGCCATAATGAAATTCACAAGTTAAATTTATAGTAATTTGGAAAGAAAACACTATGTTGCAGGCATATTCATGGACTTATCTAAGGCATTTGATACACTGGACCATAAAATATTAATAGATAAGCTAAATAATATAGGAATAAGAGGAACACCATTAAAGTTATTTTCAAGTTATTTGACAAATAGGAAACAAGCTGTATATTGTAATAAGAAAACATCAGTGCTGAAAACTGTTGACAGGGGAGTACCTCAGGGATCAATACATGGGCCCATTGCTGTTCTTGGTATTTATAAATGATATTTCCAATGCCAGTAATAAATTTAATTATGTTCTTTATGCAGATGACACCAATCTGCTCTTACAGGATAACAACTTAGATCACTTGAATGCGGTGTTAAATACTGAACTAGAAAAAATTAGTAAATGGGTTTCAGCTAACAAATTAAAGGTAAATATTACAAAAACTAATTATATGCTATTTCAAAATCGATCTGTAGTATACAACATGGGTCCAGTATATATGGATGGGTGTGAACTAAAGAGGGTTGCATGTACAAAATTTTTGGGGGTTATCATAGATGAAAACTTGAATTGGAAAAATCATATTCAATCAGTCTGCTTAAAATTGTCAAAAACTTGTGGAATATTATACAAAATTCGTTACAATTTAACAACTGATGCTTTAAAAAGTATATATTATTCCCTGTGTTATCCTCTTATTATATATTGTGTGTCCATCTGGGGTTGTACGTGGCCGTCAAATGTAAAGGAAATTATTGTCACTCAGAAGAAATTGATCAGAACCATAACATATAGAGGAAAACATGACTCTACACACTTTTTATTCAATGAGTTAAAATTACTAAAATTTGAATTACTACTTAAATATTTTTGTCTTCTCACTGTTTATAATGATTTAAATGATAATAGTAACAACAGAAAAATATTTAGAATGATTCATCACAGCCTAGGTACCAGAGGTAACAATGTTAACTTGTTATGTCCACAACCAAGAACAACACTGTACAAATTTTCTATATATTGTTTTGGCCCGAAATGTTGGAACGCATTACCAGATGACATCAAAACTGCAAATAATCTCAATATATTTAAATTTAAACTTAAACAGTATTTATATCATTTACAAAGTCAAGTTCAATTGATTAATTGATTGATTGAATTTTCAAGATTGAAAATGAAAATACAGTAAATTTGTGCTCCTGAAATTTAGGTACTTTTTTTTTTATATAAAAAAACATGTTTTCACTGAGTTTATATTTTTGTATGTTAATCTTTATTTGTAAATTATTGCCGTCATCGTATTCGCATTTAGATTATGTTAACTGATTTTATGTCTGCTAAGGAGCTCATGCTCAGCAGACTAATGCCTATAAAATGTGTATATATTTATTTATGTGTATATAATTGTTATTTGGCAATAAACTCTATAAACTATAAACTCTATAAACTATAAAAAAAACTACTTAGGCAATACTACTATTTTCTTTTTTCCTATTCCTGCTACTTTCTTTCTTCCTAGTCATGCTATTCCTGCTTTTCTTACCACCACCACCACCACAGGAAGAAATTGTTGTCATCCCCACATAAAGGATAACCACCACCACCACCACCACCACACCACCACCACCACCACCACCACACCACCACCACCACCACCACCACCACCGTCATTGTGTCATCTTGTCACCAACTTTTGTCGAGCTTCACGTCACCTCCACCATGCCTCTCGCCTCACCTTGGTTGCCTAACTTTTAAAAGCCCGACCTCCTCCTCCTCCTCCTCCTCCTCCTCCTCCTCCTCCTCCTCCTCAATTCTGGTCGCCCTGTTTCGTAAAAGATCAAGCCAAATTGGAATCAGTGCAAAGAAGAGCAACCAAACAAATTCCATCTCTGCGAAATTCATCTTATGAAGAGAGACTGCGGAAACTTAATATGTTTTCCTTAAAGGATCGTAGAATCCGTGGGGACTTGATAGAAACCTTTAAGATCCTAAAAGGTTTTGATGTCATTAATCAAGAGGACCTATTCGAGCTTTCAACTCAAGTGACAACAAGAAATAATGGTTTAAAACTAAACGGTCAACGTTGCATCACCGATCTCCGTAAAAATTATTTCAATGTTAGAGTCGTTGATCGATGGAACAAGTTACCAGCAAATGTTGTCGGAGCCAACACAATAACTACATTCAAAAACAGACTTGACGCGCACTGTAAAGTAAATGGGTATTGATAGTGCGAATTCGTATCTAGTCCCCCGTATCGATTAGTTGTAGTGGTAGTGGTAGTTGTAGTTAGTATTTTTCATATCCTATCATTCTGCACTATGAAATTTCCATGTTCCTATCCTCTTTAGGGACATGGTATCATTTTCCAACTGTTTTCTTACAAGTAGTTGATAGTTAGTAGTATGTAGTTCAGCAGATACCCTCGCTATGGACCAATAGGTCTCCTGGTGTCTGTTACTCCTATGTAATCCTATGTAATCCTCTTCTGCTTCTCCTTCCTCTTATTCTTCATCCTCATTTTCTTCCTTCTCCTCTTCGTCTTTATCCGCCTTGGTATTTCTTTTCGTCTTCTTTTTCTTCTCCTCCTCTTCTTCTTCATCTTATTTTTGTTCTCCTTCCTCCTTTTTCTCTTCCTCTTCTTCTTTTCTGCTTCTTCTTCTTGTTCTCCTTCCTCCTTTTTCTCTTCCTCTTCTTTTTCTTCTTTTATCTCCTTTTCTTCCTCCTCTTCCGCTTTACTAATCCTTTCGTATATTCTCCTTTTCCTCTTCCTCCTTTTCATATTTTCCTCTTACTACTCCTGCTACTACTCTTGTTTCCTCTTACCTTATATTTTTCCTTCCTTGATTTCAGACCTCCTTTAGTTGTCTTTTCATTTTCATTTTCAAGCTCCTCCTCCTCCTCCTCCTCCTCCTCCTCTCTCTCTTCCTCTTCCATGTCATTCTCAGTCTTACTACTTTTTTTCAATCTCCCTCCAGCACTTGCCTTTTTAATCCTAACATTATTGTTTTCTATCACACGGAAGGCCCGAGGCAGACCAGACCGAGGCAGAAGAGGAAGGACCGAGGCAGGTTACCAACACTACTTTAACCACCACGCTCAGAAATAGCTGATTGGGAAAGGAATTGAAGAGTAAAAATGCTGTTATAAATGAATGCGAGACTTAGTGAATTTTTGAGAAGGTAAAGGGAATGTAAAAGGAGACATGAAATAAAAATAGATAATTAGATAGACAGCATAGGGTTGGAAAAGTGATAGGGGTGAAAATATATAAGAAGGAGAATCTTGGGCAGAGTTTAGACGTTAGAGAGTGAAGGAAAAAAAAGTTTAATAAAAAGGTTATATTAAAAGGTATAAAAAAAGGTCAAGGGAATGTAATGGGAGTAAGGGGAAGAACGCAACACTGACATAACAAAACACGTCGTAAACATGAAATAAGACATGACAACCATTGGGTATTCTCACTTACGCTTGAAAAACTCAGAAAATTACTCTTTACCTCTCCTCCTCCTCCTCCTCCTCCTCCTCCTCCTCCTCCTCCTCCTCCTCCTCCTCCTCGTAGACGAAATATCAAAGTATTTGCTGAAACTTGACCCAGCAAAATCCGTGGGGGTGGACGAAATCTCGCCGCGACTACTTCGCGAATGTCACAGTCAACTTTCGCTCCCATTAAAGATTATTTTCAACAAATCGCTATGTGACAAAAATGTTCCTAGTATGTGGAAATTAGCTAATGTTACACCGATATTCAAGAAAGGGAGTAAGAGCCTCGCAAGTAATTATCGCCCAATTAGTCTAACGTCCGTGATTGTTAAACTATTTGAGAAAATATTGCGGGATAAAATAGTGTCTTTTCTCGATGAAAATAACTCAATACTAAACTCCCAGAATGAATTTCGAAATAAGAGATCCTGCTTAACAAACCTACTCGATTTTTTTAATGTCATTTATTCAAACTGGGACGCTAAAATTCCCTCGGATGTAATATACCTTGATTTTCAGAAAGCCTTCGATACAGTTCCCCATAAGCGACTGCTGACCAAGCTAAGGGCACATGGCTTAGGAGAGCAATTATGTTCATGGATTGGCGATTGGCTTTCAAATCGTAAACAACGGGTAGTAATAAATGGCGAGGCATCTGATTGGTTAGATGTTACTAGTGGGGTGCCTCAGGGCTCGGTCTTGGGTCCTACTCTTTTTCTGATATATATCAACGATCTGGACTGCGGACTTGTATCTAAAATATCGAAATTTGCAGATGACACCAAATTAGGCGGTAAAGCATATACTAGAGAAAACTGCGAACTCATACAAAGTGATCTCGACAAACTATCAGATTGGAGTAATAAATGGCTATTAAAATTCAATTCCGATATATGTAAAGTAATGCATATAGGCAACGATAACCTCAAATATAACTATCAAATGCAAAATAAATCGTTAACTGAAGTACAGCAGGAAAAGGATTTAGGTGTCATCATCAGTAATGATCTAAAAACCAGTCCGCATTGCCTAGCTGCCAGTAAAAAGGCAAATATGATGTTGGGCTTTATTAAACGTAACTTTGAACATAAACTCCGAAGTAATGACACAATTATACACGTCCTTGGTTAGGCCGCACTTGGAATATGCCGTTCAATTCTGGTCGCCCTGTTTTCGTAAAAGATCAAGCCAAATTGGAAATCAGTGCAAAGAAGAGCAAAAAACAAATTCCATCTCTGCGAAATTCATCTTATGAAGAGAGACTGCGGAAACTTAATATGTTTTCCTTAAAGGATCGTAGAATCCGTGGGGACTTGATAGAAACCTTTAAGATCCTAAAAGGTTTTGATGTCATTAATCAAGAGAACCTATTCGAGCTTTCAACTCAAGTGACAACAAGAAATAATGGTTTAAAACTAAACGGTCAACGTTGCATCACCGATCTCCGTAAAAATTATTTCAATGTTAGAGTCGTTGAACGATGGAACAAGTTACCAGCAAATGTTGTCGGAGCCAGCACAATAACTACATTCAAAAACAGACTTGACGCGCACTGTAAAGTAAATGGGTATTGATAGTGCGAATTCGTATCTAGTCCCCCGTATCGATTAGTTGTAGTGGTAGTGGTAGTTGTAGTTAGTATTTTTTATATCCTATCATTCTGCACTTCGAAACTTCCATGTTCCTATCCTCTTTAGGGACATGGTATCATTTTCCAACTGTTTTCTTACAAGTAGTTGATAGTTAGTAGTATGTAGTGCAGCAGATACCCTCGCTATGGACCAATAGGTCTCCTGGTGTCTGTTACTCCTATGTAATCCTATGTAATCCTCCTCTTCCTCCTCCTCCTGCGACGGCTCCGCTTCCGCCTCCTTCTCTTCCTCCTTTGTTTTTTGTTTTGCTTATTTTCATAAATTCAGAGTTATCTTCCCTCCTTACCTTCATTGTACAAGCCCTTTCTCATGCCTCCCTTCCTCGCCCTTTTGTTCTCATGCTTCTTTTCCTTTATAGTTTTCATTCTTTTGCCTCCCTCCTTCTCTTCTCTTCTTCCTTCTCTTCTCTTCCTCTTCTCTTCTTCTTCTCTTGCTCCTCTTCCTCTTCCTCTTTCTCCTCATAAATTGTGAGTCGTCTTTTCCTTTCTATGTATCTTCTCCTTTCCTCCTCTTCCTTCCTCCTTCCTCCTCCTCTCTCCTTTCCTCCTCTTCTCTCTCCTCTTCCTTACGATCTCACTACCGCCTCATTCCTCGTCATTCCTCCTCTTCCTTATCATCTTCCTACATCTGGTATCTGTTCTTCCTATGTATTCCTATGTATTCCTATGTATTCTTATCTATGTATTCCTCAACTGCTCTCTCCTCTTCCTTACCATCTTCCTACCGCCTCCTCCTCCTCCTCCTCCTCCTCCTCCTCCTCCTCCTCCTCCTCCCTACGGCCACCTTATCATCCTAATTGCTCCCCGGGTACCAATTCACCTCCACAGAAGAGCTCGTTGAATATTTATCTGAGTATTTATGTCTCTATCTATAACATCATTTATTTGTGTTTTTATGTGTGTTATGCATAAAGGGCGGGAGGGATAAAGGGGGGAGGGAGTTAGGGTTAAAGGGAGGGGGTTTCAGGTTTAGGGAATTAGTAGGGGGTTGGAGGGGTGAGGAGAGGTTCTTAAGTTGTGCTCTGTATATTTTTGTATTGGCGGAGAAGGATGTTTATGACGTCAGTTGTTTTTTAGCGTGTGAGTGTGAGTGTGTTTAGAGTGTGTGTATATACACACACGCGCGTGCACACACACACACACACACACACACACACACACACACACACACACACACACACACACACACACACACCGCGCGATGGTCAGGTTGGTAACGTGCTGGTCTCCCACTCTGTGGGTAGGCTGTTATCCGCCTACCCGGGGATTTTTAACTGACAAATTTGGGCGGTTACTGTTCCCCCTTGAGCAAGGGAGTGGGGTGTATGTGGTGTGTGAGGTCCCAGCATTGCCCAAAAATCGGTAATAACGAGCTCCAAGCTCGCACTGAGAGGGTGAAAAATGGCGATCGCGAGCCAGCTCGCATGGACAAGACCATGGGTGAATAACACAGACACTTAAATCTTTCCTTCATTACTTCTTTCTCACTCACTCACTCACTTTCTTAAGCAGTGAAGCGATTAATCCTGATTATACGTATTTTTCTTCCTCTCTCTCTCTCTCTCTCTCTCTCTCTCTCTCTCTCTCTCTCTCTCTCTCTCTCTCTCTCTCTCTCTCTCTCTCCTCTCTTCTCTCTCTCTCCTCTCTTTTCCTGCCTTCCCCTGCTCTTTAAATCTTTCTTATGTGTGTCTTGTTTAGTCTCCCCTTAATTGGGGAAATCCAAAGAGAGAGAGAGAGAGAGAGAGAGAGAGAGAGAGAGAGAGATGCCAAGCCTTATGATGACAACTTGTGTGTGTGTGTTTATATGGAAAGGATTGCATGAATACGTCTCTCTTGCTATTTATTATTTTTGTTTTATGGTTTCTTGAAGACTTCCGGGATAAGGAGGAGGAGGAGGAGGAGGGGAGGAGGAGGAGGAGGAGGAGGAGGAGGAGGAGCTCGAGGAGGAGGAGGAGCTCAATATCTGGCCACTCTGGGTATTGACAGTCAATATTTATGCCCGGGATAAGAGTGGTGAAGGCTGCCCAAGTGCGATTGTTTTTACACCCAACTAGTCTCCTCCTCCTCCTCCTCCTCCTCCTCCTCCTCCTCCCTCCTCCTCCTCCTCCTCCTCCTCCCAGCTTACAGTCGCTTCTTTAATGCCACTCCAAAATAATAACTCCAATGCTATAAATTAGTATATTAACTAATGTTTTTGGTATAATTATATATATTGATACACATAATTATTTGTTGAAGATCGTTATTTATGTTATTTCCCATCTATTTAGTAATTTTTATTAGCCTGTATTGTGTTTATGATGTGGTAGTAATTTAGTTAACGGGGCCTTAGGCTTTGTTATGTATCAAGTTTTGTTTATGCGTTATTATTATTATTTTATTTATTCCTGCGGGCTATTGTGATATTCGTTATAGAATTTTTTTTTTTTTTTTTTTTTACATCACATTTTACACCACAAGTACTTACGTGACTGTCATTTGTCATCTTATTTATGGATGTCATGGCTTATTTTTTCCATGAAGCCATTCATTGTATCCATTGACTGTTTTGTTGTGTTTGGTAGTGAGTCTGGTTTAAGTTTATGCCTCGTAATAAAATATAAAACACGGAAAAGCAACTCAGGTGAAGTAATAATAATAATAATAATAATAATAATAATAATAATAATGGAGAAAAAAAGAAGTTTAAGAATTATTGTAATGAAAGTATTGTAAAAATGATTGACTTATAAATGCTTCTCTTAATAAAAAAATATATATAAAAAAAAGGAAAAAAACAACTAAACTGAAGTAATAATAATAATAAAAATGGAGCAAAAAAAAATTGCTTATGCCTCTTAATATAATTTTAAAAAACAAGGAAAAAAACAACTGAACTGAAGTAATAATAACAATAATAATGGAGCAAAAGAAAAAAAGTTTATGCCCCTTAACCCCTTGAGACCCAGAACGGAATTTTCATTGTAATTTGGGTACCATTAGACGATTTTTAGTGAATATATGCAATATTTTATAGATATGACCTGTTTAGTATCCTTGTCGACGAACTAATTTGGTATATTTAGTTACTTTTCGTAATGTTATGGCTAACAACAGACGATTTTTTATAGCAAAGGAAAGATCTGGGTTTGAAGGGGTTAATCAAATACAAAAAACACGAAAACAACAACTGAGCTGAAGTAATAATAACAATAATGATGGAGCAAAAAAATAAAAAAATAAAAAGTTTTCGAATACAGGTTAAGTAGTCTGCAGGTCACATTACTGTTGCCTTGTTTGATAACTTAAGAATGCACCGGGAATGCCTGTCTGGAATGGGAATGTGTCTGGAAAGGTAATGTGTCTGGAAAGGTAATGTGTCTGGAAAGGTAATGTGTCTGGAATGTGAATGTGTCTGGAATATGTGTGTGCTAATCAATCGGAAGCTGGTAAGACTTATTTAATTATCTGACTTACAACTCTAAAGAAAAATGAAAAATAAGGAAATACGTTTTAAAATTGTAATAAAATGGGGAAATCTTGCCGTGTGTCTGAAAAAGATGTTCGTCTTGTTAAAAACGCCGAGGAAAATATTTGGAACTTATTCAAAGCCTGGTAATAAAGAAGGAAAACAGGCATTCAGAATAAACTAAAACGTTCAGGAAAAAAAACAGAGGACTAGAAAATTGACGAAAGAAGAGGAGAATGGAATTTTTTTTGAAGGGATAGAAAGTATAAGAAATTGAAGCGAGAGAGAAAAAAGATGTGTTTATGTGTTTGCATGTAAGAACAGATGATTTTTTTAGGAAATACATTTTTTGAAGGGAAGAAATGTTGAAGAAAAAAGAAGCGAGTGAAAACAAAATGTTTGTGTGTGTGTATGCATGTAGAAAAAAGGTCATTTTATGAGGATGAAAGAAATTGTTTGATAGGAAATAATGTTGAAGAAATAGAAGAGAGAGAAAAATATTTGTTTGTGTGTGTGTGCATGTAAAAAAAAAGGTGATTTTATGAGGATGAAAGAAATTTTTTGATGGGAAATAATGTTGAAGAAATAGAAGAGAGAGAGAAAAAAAAGATGTGTTTATATGTATGCCTGTAAAACAAGATGATTTTGTGTGTATGAAAGGAATTTTCTTGAAGGGAAAGAATGCATGAGAAATAAAAGCGAGAAAAAAAAATGTGTGTGTATGCATGTAAAAAAGGTGATTTTGTGGGAATGAAAGGAATTTTTTGATGGGAAATAATGTTGAAGAAATAGAAGAGACAGAGAAAAAAAAGATGTGTTTATATGTATGCCTGTAAAACAAGATGATTTTGTGTGTATGAAAGTATGAAAGGAATTTTCTTGAAGGGAAAGAATGCATGAGAAATAGAAGCGAGAAAAAAAAATGTGTTTGTGTATGCATGTTAAAAAAGGTGATTTTGTGGGAATGAAAGGAATGTTTTGATGGGAAATAATGTTTAAGAAATAGAAAAAAGAGAAAAAAAATCTTTGTGTATGCACGTAAAAAAAAAAAAAAATTCTGAGGATGAAAGAAAAACAAGGAAGAAAAATGAGTAATGTATAAGTCTTAGTTAAAGGAAACTGCCAAGGAAGGAGAAGAATAGGAGGGAAATAGGAAGAATAAAGGAGATTATTTTTCTCATCTGGCGAATGTAGAAACAAAAGAATATTAAATAGAGTTAAAAAAAGACCATTCGTGGTTTAAAAAGGTTGAAATTGTGGTTCCC
>JACEEZ010011353.1:342500-355000 GCA_016584305.1 Chionoecetes opilio
CCACCAGCTGGGGTGGTCGGTTGGACGGAGAAGTGATAACTCAGTGTGGTGCGTCCTTTGGCGGTGTCAGCCTTCTTGATCTCCTCTTTCTGTTTAATTAGGGTGCTGATGGTGGAGTGGTTCCGACCGTAGAGCCTGGCCAGCTCGTGTACGCGTGTGCCGCTCTCGAATTTCTCCATTATTTCCTTCTTCTCCTCCAACGTCAGGGGCACCCTCTTCCTTTTCGAAGCCTTCTCCGGAGCCCCAGGCTGCTTCTTGGGAGGCTAGGTGGCAAGTAGGGCGCAGTTGAAGTAGTGGTAGGGGATGTGGCAGGCGAACAAAGTGTTGACTGCGCGCGGAAGAAAAATAGGGTGGACTTTGGACGCGGTCACGCAAAGGCACGGCATGGGTGAGTTGCCGGTTGGCTGGAAAAGCTCGCTCCTTTGCCTGGCAACCGTTACATGGTTGGATGACAGGTTAGCCGTCGTAAGCAAAACAAAAAAATTGAGTTATTTTTTGTTCGGATAGCGCGTTGGTCGTAAGTCAAATACGTCGTATGCCGAGTACCCCACTGTATATATATATATATATATATATATAATATATATATATATATATATATATATATATATATATATATATATGGCGTATATATATTAGTATATATATATATAGGGTATATATATATTATATATATATATATATATATATAATATATATATATATATATATATATATATTATAATATGCGAAAGTGTGTGTGTGTGTGTGGTGTGTGCGCGATAGGTGCCGACCCCCATGCCCCAATCCCATCATATGGCACAGTTTTGGAACCAGCTCGCCCAGGGGCAACATTTAAGCCCACTTATGAGATGATCCGATCCCTTTTTTTTTTTTTTTTTAGCAGCCTATTAGCGAGAATTGTGAAAAAAAATGTGGGTTGCGAGAATTTAGGAAACCTTGATGGGTGGGGTGATGGGTAATGGGTGTGGGGTGATGGGTGAGTGAATGGGTGGGGGGTGATGAGTGAGGGAATAGGTGGGAGGTGATGGGTAATGGGTGAGTGAATGGATGTGTGGTGATGGGTAATGGGTGAGTGATGGGTGGGGGGTGATGGGAAATGAGTGAGTGAATGGGTGGGGGGTGATGGGTAAGGCGTTAATACATACATTTCTACATCCATGATTTCAGGAAAGTTAGAAGGGGTACTGAATCTGTTTTGGGGGCGAAGCCCAAACACTTCAGAAATGTTTTGGTGGGCCGAAGGCCACCAAAACACTCTCCAGAGATAGCCAAAAGTGTTTAGGGGGCTCGAAGGCCACATATATCATCCAGGATACAATATATATCCATAGGCTATATATATATAATAGTATATATATATATATATATATATATATTATATATATATATATATATATATATATATATATATAGATTATATACGGGCAGGAGATTTTCTCTGAGACAGATCTCGTTAAAAGTGATAGCTAGTTCAGCGTGTATTATCTTCTTAAAGATATTTTCTCTTTGTCTTAAGTGTCTTATTCTCTTTTGTAATCACTTATATGACTTCGCCGTAGCTTGTCATGTTTGCTGTATCGCGATTTCGGGTCTAAGAACCCTTCTTCAGTAGCATATGGAAGATGTTTTCTCCTCAGGAGTTGAGGTGAGCATGATTAAGATGCTGTTGTTGTTGTTGTTGTAGATTGTCACCTGTGTTTACAGGTGACATGGGCCCTTCGCCTGATGGCGGCCCATAGGTGTAAGTCGAGGGACAATGCCCATAGGTGAAAGTCGAGGGACAATGGGAGGGGGCGCAGCACTTATGGGCTGCGCGGTGGGGAAGGAGGTGGGAAGAGGAACCGTGGGGGGGCATGCATGGCCCGCTGCCACGGGGGTTGGCGTGTTATCCCACTAGCAGCCCCTTGCGCGGCGACTGCTGGCTTCCTCTGGATTAAGATGAGAGGTGAAGCGCTATTTACAGCTGCGAGGTGAAGCGCCATTTATAGCCGGTCTGCCTGCCACGCAGCCTATTAGCGGCATCGGTGATTGGTAGATAGCTTTTGCTTCTCGTTTTCTTGAGTGGGAGACGCTGATTGGTTGTTTGGTCTTCGCTTGGCTTTTCTGTGAGTAGGCTGTTATTTGCTTTTGTTCTTTTCATGCTGGGTAGAGCTTGTAGGTCGTTTGCCTGTAAGCTTAACGTACAGGCAAACGACCTACAAACCCTACCCAGCATGAAAAGAACAAAAGCAAATAACAGCCTACTCACAGAAAAGCCAAGCGAAGACCAAACAACCAATCAGCGTCTCCCACTCAAGAAGACGAGAAGCAAAAGCTATCTACCAATCAACGACATCGGTAATAGGCTGCGTGGCAGGCAGACCGGCTATAAATAGCGCTTCACTTCGCATCTTAATCATGCTCACCTCAACTCCTGAGGAGAAAACATCTTCCATATGCTGCTGTAGAAGGGTTCTTAGACTCGAAATCGCGATACAGCAAACATGACAAGCTACGGCGAAGTCATAAAAGTTATTACAAAAGAGAATAAGACAGTCTTAAGACAAAGAGAAAATATCTCTAAGAAGATAATAAACGCTGAACTAGCTATAACTTTTAACGATATATATATATATATATAATATATATATATATATATATATATTATAATATATATATATATATATATATAATATATATAAGGTATATATATTATATAATATATATATATATATATATATATATATATATAATATATATATATATATAGGTATATATATATATATAGGTATATATATATATATAGGTATATATATAGGTATATATATATATATAGGTATATATATAGGTATATATATATATATATGTATATATATAATATATATTATACTATATATATATATATATTATATATATATTATATATGTATGCGGTATATATATATATATATATATATATATGTATGCGTATAATATATATATATATATATAATATATATATATATATATATATATATATATATATATATACGCATACATATATATATATATATACGCATACATATATATATATATTATATATATATAATATATTATATATATATATATATATATATATATACTATATATATATATATATATATATATATATTATATATATATATATATATATACATATATATATATATATATATATTATATATATATATATATATATATATATTATATATATATATGTATAATTATATATATATATATGTATATAAATTATATATATATATTATATATATAAATATATATATATATATATATACATGGCAACTTCGTATATAAACACCTGCGAATACCTCAACAAGATCGACGACATCCTCAGCGACACTACGAAGTTCACAAAGATCAATAAAGACCCCACGGAAGCACTCAAGTTAAAAATCAACAAATTGATAACTAAGAACAATTCTGCCAACTCCACCATCAAATTTGGAAAGTTCTCTGGTGAATACGGCATGGGTTACTGCTACGGCAATATCAAGACACACAAGCGGGGCAATAAACTTCGTCCTATAATATCCCAAATACCGACGCCGACGTACCACCTCGCAAAGAAGGTGTCTGTTATTTTGACTCCATACACACCCAATGCCTACAGCCTTCAATCAGCATCAGAGTTTCTCGACATACTCAAGACCCACAACGCCAGAGGTGCAATCGCTTCGCGTGATGTCGAGTCCCTCTTCACCAACGTACCCGCTGACCGTACAATCAACTATATCATCGACCAGGTGTATAACAATGACTCCATCCCCCCGCTTGACGTCCCGGAACCTGTACTACGTGGACTCCTCGAATGCTGCACTAAAGAAGCACCTTTTACCTCTCCCTGAGGGAACAAATATCAACAAATCTTCTTCATGGGCTGCGTAAAAGAAGAAGTATTCAAGAAAATAAGCAATCTCGACATATATTGCCGCTACATCGATGACATCTTTATCAAAACGAAAAGTCACTACGAAGCAGAACAGCTGAAGCTCTGCCTACAAGATACTTCAGGCCTCACCTTCACCATAGAAAGCAGCTCAGACAAATCAATGCCGTTCTTGGACGTCCTTGTAACGCAGAAAGAAAAATAATTCATCACAAACGTCTACGTGAAGCCAACGAACAACGGACACTGCCTCAACGGAGAAAGCGAATGCTCGCAGAGATATAAACGGCCGATTCTTTAAACGTGGACTTCGGCTAACCTAAGACTAACCGTGGCTTTAGACAGGCATTTCCGTTTTCTAAACATTTTCCGGGGGGGATTAGTCTTAAGTTGGTCTAAAACTAACGAGAATAGTATTGGAAATGTTAGACACCCAGGACCCTGTCCAACACTTGAGTCTAATGATATTTACGATACTATGCAAATGCCCATGCTAAGACAAATTAGCGGTATTGTCAATATTCTGTTTGGCAAAATATGAGTGTATACATGCGTCTACTGCAGATTATGAAGCATCTGAAATATTTTTTTAAAGACCGCGTTTGGCGCCCTACGAAATCTGGGTTTGTTTATCTCTCCTCGCCCGCCGAGTCCAGACTATCAGCAATATAATAGTCACTCACTTATACGACTATACAGCAGCACTTGCATTTAATTAATTTTAACAGAGGAGACATTTATTCTCTTTTTGGTCATAATAGTCTAGTCTACGCTAACAGCGGTTCCTTACATCCCCCTACGGGGAGGCCACGGCAGAAGTCTCCCATTTCCACACATCTATCCACCTCGGCAGGGATGCTTGAAAATCCCTCGTAAGGGACAATTTACGAGTGTATTATGGCTACAATAACCTTACGAGGGTGGGCTGAGGGAGATGCCCGTACCGAGCCGTCACCGGCCTCTTTCGGAAATCGTCCCGCAGACGCTTATTTAACCTAAATAACTCTACAAAACTTAACACAAACCTATCATAAACCTTACCTAACCTAAACCAGACCTAAACATAACTTAACCTAAACCTAAAAACTATGTTTGCCGGTGTTGAGCTAAGATCGGCTGATTTCCGAAATAGGGCCAATTTTAGCTCACTATCGCCAGAATGTTACGATAATACATAGCTGCCACATTAGCCTTTCAGCGTAATATTCTCCCACTGATTACTACAGAGACGTACCCAGGGTATACCTTGATGCGCTGATCATAGGTTCGAGTCTTGCGTGCCCGAAATTAGTATCTATAGACCACTGCTGGCCCTCGCCGTACGTATGCCGTATCCGTGGCCCTGGCGGTACTCTGTTGTAGTGGACGAGAACTGCGCGTTCGCTCTTTAGGTCAGACAAGACACACGGGGGGGCTAACACCTCACTGTGACACACGTGACACTTGTGTGCAAGGATAGTATAACTTTATAATATCCTTGCTTGTGTGTATACGTGCGTGTGTACTAGTACGTCAGACATTTGATACCACCACCACCACCGGATCATTATAGCGGCCAAACTTGTATGATGAACTATACGTACTGATTCAAGAAGTCGACCGATATATATATTTAATATATAGGTTTGCCCTGATATGAATTTCAACTATCAACTAGTGATTAAGGCATCATTAGTTGTGCAACTAATTAATAATTATAACATGACCATGACAATCTTTACTCCCAATAATGGGAAGAGCTATGAAGATCAAGGAAAATGTGGGTAAAAAAGTGAATAAATGAAGAATATAGGTTCATATATGGTATGGTGTGTTTTGTTGTTCTCGGTAGCAGGGCGCGGAGACAAATGACTCTTCCGCTCTCCGTCCCCCAATATATGATCTCCCTGGTTCAGGGCTGCCAACCCAAGCGCAGTCGTGGATCAACATAAGACTATGTTAGCTCTCCAAGATGGTGTCTAAAGAACGCGTTCGTGGCATTGGTACCACTAGAGTCTAACATGGAAGCTCCACGTTAGACTCTCCCTAGTCCAAGTTTAAAAAAGCGGCCGAAAGACTCCTTAATCGGTGCTTATATCAGAAGAGCTCTCACACATTGCAGTACATGGCAACTTCTGCACAAAGAAATCGAGTGATCCACTCAAGTCCTCATCAACAACGGCTTTAGTGAGAGAGACATCAACCGTCAGACTAAAAAATCATGGAGAACTGGTACAACCCTAACGCCACAAAAAAGAGTCAGGACATAACTATTTTCTACCGGGCTTTCTTCTCCACCGCTCACCAGGAAGAAGAAAGAATAATATCACAAATCGTCAACCGTAATGTGAAACCTGCAGACCCAGAGAGGAGAATAAAACTACAAATTTATTACAAAAACAAGAACACCAGCAACCTCCTTCTCCGTAACAGCCCAAGCCAGACGAAGGAGACAAAACAAAAGTCCCATGTCGTATAATATAGGATCACTTGCAAAAGAGGAAACTGTGAAGTCCTCCCCTCATCCTACATCGGCATGACGACAATGCAGCTGTCTCGACGTCTTACTTGCCACCTAACTTCCGGAGCCCCAAATAGGCACCTATTAGAAAAACATGACATCATCATCACAAGCAAGTTTTTTGAAGAAAATACAGAATTGATCGACATGTGTGCAGATCTGCGGCGACTTCCAATTCTAGAAACACTATACATAAAAGACATCAATCCCAAGCTTAACGTACAGGCAAATGACCTACAAGCTCTACCAAGCATGAAAAGAACAAAGGCTCATAACAGCCTACTCACAGAGAAACAAAGCAAGGAGTCAACAACCAATAAGCGTCGTCCACTCACGGAGACAAAAATCAACGAGAAGCAGAAGCTATCTACCAATCAGCGCCGCCCACTAGGCTGCGCGGCAGCCAGACTTCATCAATAAATAGCGCTTCACTCCTCAACTAAATCATGCTCACCTCTACAACTGAGGAGAAAACATCTTCCACATGCTGCTGAAGAAGGGTTCTTAGACCCGAAATCGTGATACAGCAAAAATGACAAGCTAGGGCGAAGTCATATAAGTGATTACAAAAGAGAAAACTCTTAAGATAAAGAGAGAACATATCTTAAAAGATAAAAGAGAACAGTATACTTTTAAACAAGATAATAAACCTGACTAGCTATTCTTTTAACGAGATCTGTTGCAGAGAATTTCCTGCCCGTATATACTTTACATATATATATATCAGATTATTATGTATATATATATATATGATATATATATCTATCTATATTATATATATCATATATATTTTCTATTATCTATCATATATATCTATTATTTTTATATTTTATATTATATATCTATTATATATATTATACGTATATACATATATATTATATATATATATATTACACTATTCCTATTTCATAGTATATATATAATAATGACATTAATCTTTTTTTTTCCTCCAGTAGGCATATATATGCTATCTATACTATTATATATTTTATCATTATATTTATTCTTCTATTCTATATCATCATATATATTGTCATTCACTACTATATTATCTCTCATATATAAAATATATATATATATAGATATGTAATATAATTATATGTAATATATATAATTAGACCTGTTCAGAAAACAATTTTTCTATTTTATACCTCCTGCACGGTTTCCAATGCTTTTTGACCTGGAAAAGTCGAAAATTACAACCATTATAAGCCAAAATGTCAGGAACCTTTGCCTCATGAAGCATGAAGTTCTATTCTATACACGTTTCTGAAACGCCGTTTCGGACATTTGATGTTTGCTTTCGCATTTTTCACCAATAAATGGGCATAAGCAGGTTAAAGCAAGTAATTAGATGCTGACTGAAACATCAAAATGCATAGAAACATTTATGGAAAATTTACATGTGATATTTACAGACAAATTTTCAAAAAAATTTAACTAAATATAATTTATTTCACTCTAGTCACAAATTCACAATGGTTTAGCATGACATCTAATGGTCTGTTATGTTTGTTGCAGATCTGTTGAAACCTGCTAACAAATCCAGAGATACTTCACAAGATAACTTCACTATGGCAGTAAGCAAGGAGCTCCGAGGACGCAAAGTTGACATCTCAGAACCTCCACTGCAGTCCAGAGACAAGCGTCACGCCGACCTGCTACTAGATCTGCTACAGAAACCTTCCTGATCGGCTACCCATCATCCAGCATCAGTGGCTCCCAGTTACCCACCAACAGACAGGCTTCCGTACTTCTCCACCCAAGTTTGCCAGAAATACAGGGAATCCTAAGCATCAAGACTCGCCAATGAACTCATCATCCATTCTGCAGNATTCAATGTAACTGAATAACATGAATCCTTCACGAAGCTTTCAAGTTTCCATTATTGGCTCTCAAGTCGCACTTGAGCTAATTAAATTCACACAAAATAAACACAAAGCTAATTAAATTCTGCTTGTATTGATATCTGCCATCTTATAAGCTGTCCCACAAAGTTATACATGACGACGAGTTTTAAGTGAATGTTAAGTTCATCATATTTCTTCAGTCTCATAATGACCTTTATTTAATGTTTTACTATGTTTTATGTGATAATCTTATAGAACAAACATTTCCGAAGATAACAGTCTATCCTTTATACATGTATAACATGATATACTGCGGGGTAATGCCTTGAGAACTTCCCCGGGTCTTGGGTGAACGAGGAGGCCTTGGCACCAAGATGGCGCCCACAAATCGAGTTGTCGCTACTCTATATAATACAGGTACTCTAGCTACTACCAGCCGCTCCCCGTCGCTCCAAAGGTCTGCACATATATATCGTCGCCGTGTGGGTTGTGAATGGGTGCTAAGCTCTCGGGAAGGGCACAACTTTCTTGCTGTGCCCATGCAGGATGCAAGTATGTGCCGTGTCGCATAAAAAATATACCAGAAGCACACGGGATTCTTAGGGTACTGAATTTTTCTCTGAGTCTCCGTGTGTCTGTGTCGGGCGGGGCTGGGAGGCTTACTTCTTGTGACGTCGCCAGCAAGTTTCGCGCCACGGCTGGAATGTGGCTGTTGTTTTTCCCGCGCTTTTTACAAAAGTCATGTCTTTAGGGAAATAAGGCGTGAAAATTAATAATTTTTTGTGGATTAGGTATTTTGAATGATCATTCAACATAATTATGCAAAGAAAAAATGGGTCTGGACGATTACTTTAAAAGCAACACCGACGCGTTACTACATTCCTCAGCCTTGCGTTGTGATACTTAAGAACTTCCTCTAATACTTAAATCATGATTGTGAAGACTATTGTAAGGGTGTCTTGGTTCTGGTGAGGTGGAGTGACTGAACCTGTACCGATACTCTGCTTCTCTCTCTCTCTCTCTCTCCCCCCCTTCGACACTTCTTCCATGCCTCCCGCATCCCCGCCCTCCCCTACCCCCCTGAATACCTCCCTAAATCCCCCCCCCCCTACCCTCATACACCTTCTCCGTCCTTCCTTCCCTCCCACCCTCCCTCCCCTGTGTCCTCCCCTCCTTGTCTCTCCCTCCCCTGTGTCCTCCCCTCCTTGTCCCTCCCTCACTCCCTCCCTCATCACTAGCCTCGCACCAAACCTCACACGTCACGTATGCTAAAGAAGTCAAACACGTTAATTAGAATTTCAAGTCATTGAAAAAGTATTACTATATATACATGAATATAATTTCTTTTATATTATTTGTTTTCTTTTTTTTGCTGAAAGTGTGTGCTAAATAAAACCGAGCCATTTAGTGAGTGGGAACTCATTGGGACGTGTGACTGTGAGGGGTGAATAACAACACGTTGAAGGCTGGCAAGAGGCAGGGAGGCAGGGATGGGGTGTTGCTATAAATAAACTGCATCCCAAGTCTTCCCTGCCGTGTTTGCGCCCACCTTGCCCGACATGTGACTGGCACGTGGCAAGGATTAAGAATGCATCACCCGGAACTACATCTTTAACGTTGACTCATTCATGATCAAACATCTTCGGCAGTGTCGTGACGGCGATCCAGGCAACACTGACTTGACACAACCTGCATACTTGTTACTTAAAGACGCGGGATTCAACTTTCGGGTGGGTGGAGACGATATTGATTTGTCTCTTATCCCAATATAGCCCCGTTCACCGAGCAGAGGATGGGTACGGAATGTTTATCGAGGAATTGTGACCTTGAAATTCTGGCAAGTGCTAATAGTGGCAAGCCTTTATCTTTTACTCCTGTAAGTCTGGATGTTGTGTGTGTGTGTGGTGTGTGTGTGTGTGTGTGTGTGTGTGTGTGTGTGTGTGTGTCACTGTGTGTGTGTGTGTGTGTGTGTGTGTGTCACTGTGTGTGTGTGTGTGTGTGTGTGTCACTGTGTGTGTGTGTCAGTGTGTGTGTGTGTCACTGTGTGTGTGTGTCACTCGGCCGATTCTTTAAACGTGGACTTCGGCTAACCTAAGACTAATCGTGGCTTTAGACAGGCATTTCCGTTTTCTAAACATTTTCCGGGGGGGATTAGTCTTAAGTTGGTCTAAAACTAACGAGAATAGTATTGGAAATGTTAGACACCCAGGACCCTGTCCAACACTTGAGTCTAATGATATTTACGATACTATGCAAATGCCCATGCTAAGACAAATTAGCGGTATTGTCAATATTCTGTTTGGCAAAATATGAGTGTATACATGCGTCTACTGCAGATTATGAAGCATCTGAAATATTTTTTTAAAGACCGCGTTTGGCGCCCTACGAAATCTGGGTTTGTTTATCTCTCCTCGCCCGCCGAGTCCAGACTATCAGCAATATAATAGTCACTCACTTATACGACTATACAGCAGCACTTCCATTTAATTAATGGAAACAGAGGAGACATTTATTCTCTTTTTGGTCATAATAGTCTAGTCTACGCTAACAGCGGTTCCTTACATCCCTCTACGGGGAGGCCACGGCAGAAGTCTCCCATTTCCACACATCTATCCACCTCGGCAGGGATGCTCGAAAATCCCTCGTAAGGGACAACTTACGAGTGTATTATGGCTACAATAACCTTACGAGGGTGGGCTGAGGGAGATGCCCGTACCGAGCCGTCACCGGCCTCTTTCGGAAATCGTCCCGCAGACGCTTATTTAACCTAAATAACTCTACAAAACTTAACACAAACCTATCATAAACCTTACCTAACCTAAACCAGACCTAAACATAACTTAACCTAAACCTAAAAACTATGTTTGCCGGTGTTGAGCTAAGATCGGCTGATTTCCGAAATAGGGCCGATTTTAGCTCACTATCGCCAGAATGTTACGATAATACATAGCTGCCACATTAGCCTTTCAGCGTAATATTCTCCCACTGATTACTACAGAGACGTACCCAGGGTATACCTTGATGCGCTGATCATAGGTTCGAGTCTTGCGTGCCCGAAATTAGTATCTATAGACCACTGCTGGCCCTCGCCGTACGTATGCCGTATCCGTGGCCCTGGCGGTACTCTGTTGTAGTGGACGAGAACTGCGCGTGGCGTGGGGACCGTGGTCGCCGCGGCAACTTCAAAACCAGTGTTGCCAGGCAAAAGTCATGCACAACCGACGTACCTACTCGAGCATAAAATACTATATGTTGAAAATGTAGCCTGATATTATGACTGATACTCTTTGATGACTGCGTGATAGATGATAAACTCTTAAATGACTGCATGATATAATGATAAACTCTTTGATGACTGCATAATAGAATGATAAACTCTTTGATGACTGCCTGATAGATAGATAAACTCTTTGATGACTGCCTGATAGATGATAAACTTTTTGATGACTGCCTGATAGAATGATAAACTTTTTGATGACTGCCTGATAGAATGATAAACTCTTTGATGACTGCCTGATAGATGATAAACTCTTTGATGACTGCCTGATAGATGATAAACTCTTTGATGACTGCCTGATAGATGATAAACTTTTTGATGACTGCCTGATACAATGATAAACTTTTTGATGACTGCCTGATAGAATGATAAACTCTTTGATGACTGCCTGATAGATGATAAACTCTTTGATGACTGCCTGATAGATGATAAACTCTTTGATGACTGCCTGATAGAATGATAAACTCTTTGATGACTGCCTGATAGAATGATAAACTCTTTGATGACTGCATGATATAATGATAAACTCTTTGATGACTGCCTGATAGAATGATAAACTCTTTGATGACTGCATGATATAATGATAAACTTTGATGACTGCCTGATAGAATGATAAACTCTTTGATGGCTGCGTGATATTATGATAAACTCTTTGATGGCTGCCTGATAGAATGATAAACTCTTTGATGGCTGCATGATATAATGATAAACTCTTTGATGACTGCCTGATAGAATTATAAACTCTTTGATGGCTGCGTGATACAATGATAAACTCTTTGATGACTACATGATACAATGATAAACTCTTTGATGACTGCCTGATATGATAAACTCTTTGATGACTGCCTGATATGATAAACTCTTTGATTAATGCATGATATAATGATAAACTCTTTGATTAATGCATGATACAATGATAAATTCTTTGATTAATGCATGATATAATGATAAACTCTTTGATTAATGC
>JACEEZ010011353.1:360000-377500 GCA_016584305.1 Chionoecetes opilio
TATTAATATAAAAATAATAGGCTAATAATGATAATAATATTATTATAATAATGAATAATTTTAGGGGGTCGATGCTGCAGGGGTTAATAATTGTCTGAGAATGGACAAGTAAAAAAAGGCAAGAAAAAATCAAATACCGATACCGGTAACACCGGTATTTTGACACCGGTATCGGTAAACCGGTATCGTAACTGATACCGGTGTGAGGACATACCGGTATTATCCCGAAAACGGTATCGGCATAACGGTATTTTGTGATACCGCACAACCTATTGGCCGATTTTAATTAAACATTGACATGGGCTAACCTAAGACTAACCATGGCTTTAGACAGACATTTCAGTGCTTTATAAACATTTGTCCGGGGTTACATATCATTAGACTGGATGTTGAGAGGGTTAGTGAGTGTCTAGCAATTCAATCTGAGACTAAACCCCCTGGAAAAATGGTTAAAACAGCTGAAATGTCTGGTCTAAAGCCATGGTTAGTCTTAGGTATGCCCAAGTCCATGATTAGAAAATCGGCCATATAACAGAAGGTGTTGGTGCGGCCAGCAGATTGGAACCAATGAGGTTGGAGTTGAGGTGGTGGAGTTGAGCTGAAGTTGGAACCAATGAGGTTGGAGTTGAGGGGTGAGGAAAAGACGCTACATAAGAGTCATTATTCCGTATTTACTCATGTGTTTTGTTCCTTAACGACCACGAGGGTGAACCTCCAAGCTACGATACCTAGGACGGCGTTTCTTTCTTTAATATGAGAATCATACCTGTAATGCAGGTACGCTTGGTTGGTATAAAGAACCTCCGGTGTGATGGATCTTGATGCTTGGCTGCCCAGTGCCCTCGAGGCCCAAGAGACTTTTGACACTACGCAGACCTCAAGGCTGATGGATGACGAAGTGTATGAGGACAGCGACAGACCCTGCCACCAGGCTGGTGAAGCACAGAGCGTGGCTGAAGAAGCTGCTGCACGAGAAGCACAAGTTTGCAGCCCAGCCCGACGAGCTGGTGGAGAAGGAGAACGTGTCGGCAGCCCAGCCCGACGAGCTGGTGGAGGAGAACGTGTCGGCAGCCCAGCCCGACGAGCTGGTGGAGGAGAACGTGTCGGCAGCCCAGCCCGACGAGCTGGTGGAGGAGAGCGTGTCGGCAGCCTCTATCTGCTCGGACTCAGACATCTCAGAGGACGAGGATCTGCGCGAGGCTCCCACCTGGAGCGCCTCTCGTGGGTAGCTACAAATGACATACCAAGAAAACAAAGATAAAGAGCAGCAGCCGCTTACCTCAGACGCCGAGGAAGCCTTAGAGCAGTTCAAACACGACATTGAGAAGTTCAAGGCAAAGCAACGCGTGGGCGCGCCTTTCTGGGAGGAGCAGCGGTGCAGCCTTCCCTCCTTCGGGTTTGAACGTGCGAGGGAGAAGAAATTCTTTATCGGGTACGACGAGGACGAACTGAAGGTGAAATACACGGACGAGCAGCACATGGAAAGACGGATTAGGGAAAGCGCGGTGCTGGAATGGCAGGCCGAGTGCCGGTCACTGCTGGAGGAGCAGCAGGAACAGAAGGCCAGTGAGCAGGAACAGAAGCTGCGGAGAGATCAAGTGTCGTACGTGGGTGTCGAGAAAAGCGTGTGGTGGAAGGCGGGCTTCCGTGGCATGGACGTGGAGCTGAAGAATGTGGCGATGAAGGATGAGCAATTGGTGTGCGTGGTAGGGAACAGGTCCCCGCGGGGAGGCACCAAGCGACGGCACCAAGAGAGCGAGGCACCACACCAAGGTAAAAGAGCCAAGGTGACCACGATGAGTCAGAGCGAAGTGCACCGCGAGATACTGTCGCTGACCAAGAAGATGAGGCTGGCTCGACGCAGGCGGCCTGGCGTGCACAAGGGGCGTTGTGGCGCACACACTGATCCCGGTGCCTGGAAGGAGGGCGGTGGTGACCTTGTACAAGACGGTTTGGCTGATGACTTCGAGGACACTGTGGGTGACGACAACTTGGAGGAAGACTTACGCGAATGGAATGTGAGTGAGTCGGGCGACGCCGGAAAGAAGAAGGTCGAGAAAGAGCTGCGTCTCCACAGTGAAGAAGAAGAATTGTTGGAGCTTGACGGAAAGTTTTTGAGTGACGACGAGACGTACAAAACACACACTCTCGAAGAGGAGGAGAATGATGGCGAAGACGAGGCCGATGACGGTGACGCCCTCATGGCAATTCTGAAGACCGTCCCGAAGCCCCAGACCATCAGCAAAACGAAGAGAGTGAAGAGCGGTAATAAGCGTGCCAGGGCGCGACGCCTCCGCGACATGGAGGAAAAGAAAAGGCTGATGGAGGAAAAGAAAAGGAAGCTGAAGCAGGTTGAGGAGGAACGCTACAGGCAGGTCATGTTCTCACAGACGCTCGAGTTCCAGCAGCAGGAAGCGGAGAGGAAGAAGGAGGCGGAGAGGGAGAGGATACTGCGTGATTGCAATGACCTGGACGGCCAGTTTTGGCAGATGCTGGCCCATGCCCAGAAGCGCGACGCCTGCGAGAGAGTCAGGCGAGAGAGTCGGCGTCAGAAGCGCGACGCCGCTTCTGACGCCGACGCTTCTGACGCCGACGACTCGGACCAAGAGTGAGCGCCCACACAGGCAAGAGAAAACACAGGATAGATTACACCCTCATCACGCAGTTGTTGTCCTGGACAATGATGTATCAAAGCTGTGTTAATGCAAAGAACAGCGAGCAATCTTCTCATATGTCTCATTTACTTGATGTCTTATAGAATATTATAACTAATGCAAAAATACAATTCTGTATTTCATTAGTCTCCTTACCTTATAATTCCTTACTTATAATGTATCACTTATATATACACCACTTATAATATACCACTTATAATATACCACTTATATTATACCACATATATATATACCACTTATAATATACCACTTATATTATACCACTTATATATATATATATATATACCACTTATAATATACCACTTATATTATACCACTTAGAATGATCCTAATACATTATTTTTGGCGATTTTTTGAGCCTAGCTTGACAATATACAATTTCCCATATTAGGTCGGGACTGCTGACACACACACAAAACACATCACACACAAAACACTTTTCCACCACACACACACACCACCACACACAAAACACACACACACACCACACCACACACAGTCCCCACACCCAGTCACACACCCCAAAACACCACACAAAACACACACACACACATCACAAAACACACACATCCCCACACAAAACACCCCCCCCCCCCCCCCCACACAAAACCCCAAGGCCCAACATTCACACCACACCAGTCACACACACCCCACACAAAACACACAACACACCCCTTGACCTTGTTTAGTTTGGCTTTTTCCCGGCGACCCTCTGTCCTTGGGGGGACATGCCCAATTTTGGGCCTTTTTTTGCTCTTTTATTACACCAGCCATTATTTCCCCCTCCCTCCCCTCTCTCTCTTTTCTCTCTTTTCCTCCTCTCTCTCTCTCTCTCTCACAACCCCCAAACCACACTCCCGTCTCCCCTCTCTTCTCTCTTACATCTCAATTTTGACATGTTTCCAACCCTTAACTATTTACTTTTTTGGCCTCTGGGGGGCCATAGTTCCTAAGGAAGGAAAGGGGTTTATGGGGAGAAAACCCTTTTAAAAAACAAACGTCTAACACTCGTTTTTAAAAACTCTTTTTTTTTTTTATTATTTATTTTTCAAATCATATTTTATTTTCATTTTACGCTTTATTTTACTTTCCTCCCCCCTTTTTTTTAAAGAGCTGTTATGTTATGAAATCACTTCTTTTAAACAAAAAACGGGTTAAAACAACCCTATTTGGGACTTCCCTTTTTAACTAAATTTTCGAGATCACTTCTTTCCAAATCAACATTAAAAAAACGTATTTCACTCGCCTCTTAAAAAAAATTTTCAAAAAATTCTCTTCTCTTAGATAAACAGTAAAAACCCTATTTAACTCTCCTTTTTTAACTTTTTTCCCAAAGATCAATTCTTTTCAATAAACAGAAAACAACCCTTTTTAAATTTTCCCCCTTTTTACTCTTTTTCGAGATCTTTTCTTTAAAAGAAAACATAAAAACCCTTTTTAAACTCTCCTTTTAATTTAATTTTTGAAAATCACTTTTTTCAATCAACAGTAAAAAACCCCTTTATTACATTTCCCCTTTTTAACAAATTTTTTCGAGAGTTAAGAACATTTCCTGGGCACCGTCCCTACATTTCCCTCGGGATCAAACTTTAAAAACACGTGGTTTTTACAGGTTTTTCCGGGCGAAACAAAATTTTTTCCAAATTTATTTCCACCTCCCTCGCCCTTTCCCTTTTTCCCCCCTCCCCCTTCTCCGGGCTGGCCCCCTCCCCCCTCCCCTGGCTCCCCCCCCCCCCGCCCCTCCTGGTTATGTATAAAGCAAAAAGCCTAAAATTATGTATCCCCGATCCCTTTGGCGCAGTGAGGTGAAATTTGTTTATTTCAGCAACTTAAACGATTCACCCCTGAAATGTTCCCCACCTAACAAAGACCCAAATCTCTCTCCCCCTTTTACTCTTTTACCCCTCTCCCCTCTCCTCCTCTCTCTCCCCTTTCTCTCTCTCTCTCTCTCTCTCCCTTTTCTCTTTTTTTTCCTCCTTTCTCTTTCTTTTCTACTTTTTCCCTCTCTCTCTCCTCCTCCTCTCTCTCTCTCTCTCCTCTCTCTCTCTCCTCTTTTCTCTCTCTTCCTCTCTCTCTCTCTCTCTCCCCTCTCCTCTCTCTCCTCCACCTCTAAAAAATTTATTTCTTTTTTTCCCCCCACTTTTTTTTTTTACCCCCAAAAATTTATTTTTCTTTTCCCCCCCCTCTTAACTCTCTCTCTCCCCTCCCTCCCTCTCTCTCTCCCCTTTCCCTCCCCCTCCTCTCTCTCTGGGGCCTTTTCCTCACCCCTCTCTCTCTCCTCTCATCTCTCTCCTCTCCTCTCATCTTTTACCTCTCTCCTATTCCTCTCCCCCATTTTCCTCTTCTCTCCCCCTCTCTCTCCCCCCTCTCTCTCTCTCCCCCATGTCTCTCTCCTCCCCTCCCCTTACCCCCAACCCCCCCTCCCCATTTTTATTTACTCCTTTTTTTTTACCCCACAATTTTTTTTTTTTTTTTCTCTCTTCTCTCTCTCCTCTCTCCCTTTTTCCTCTCTCTCTCTCTTCTCTCTCTCCCCCTTTTCTCTCACTTTTGTATCTATGTTTTTTTCCCCTGCGGCATTTTGGGGCCCACCTTGCCCGGAAAAATTTGGGGGAAAACGTATGGAAGGAGGAGGGGAGGGGGAAAGGAGGAGGAGGAGGAGGATTTTGGGCCCCGTCGTGTTTCATTTTCGCCCTTTTTCGTTTCCCCTTCGGGTGTCAAATTTAAGGTGTCGCATTTGAAACCAGGCGAAAAGTTGGGATTTTTGGTGACGCAAAGTGTTTATTTCCCGTCCCCAGTCTTCGTTTTTAAGAGAGAGAAAAAAGGGCAGAAAAAAATTGAGAAAAGAGGGGAGAAAAAGAGAAAAAAGAAGAGAGGGGGGGGGGAGGGGAGGGGGGGAGGAGAAAAAGGGGGAGAGAGAGAGGAAGAGAGAGAGGGAAGACAGACAGATGGTGGTGACAGGGAAAACGAAAAGAACAGAATGGGGGTTTGGAAAACAAAACCCCCCCCCAAACTTCGTTGGGGGAGGTAACAAGGGTCAAAAACAGAAGAGTAAGCAAATAAAATTTATTTTTTCATTAAAAATACATAATCCTTTTAAACTATGGGAAACTTTTATGGGGTGCTCTGTGGAACATTAAAAAAAGAAAAAAAATGAAGATTTTTGGAAGGTTCTATTGGGGAAAAAACGTACATCGTTCAAATGTCAGTCAATGACAAAAACTACCCCTTTTAAAATGATAAATTTTAATTTATGGAAGGGAATTTAAAAACCCAAAACCTTGCAGTCATAGGGCAACAATGGGAAATTTAAAATTAGAACAGAGGGGAAAAAGTACGCCTAATTTTTGAATGGGGTGTTTTCCCAAAACTGGTTTACAGGGTGGGGCTCCCTTTTAAAACCCCCACACTTTCCTATGACCCTCTTACTGCAATGGGCTTTTGAACCGAAAAAACAAAGGGGGCCCAAACCATTAATTTCAGTTCCCGAGTGTGTTTATCGCCCCTCGTGCCCTTTCCCAAGGGCCCCCGAAACCAGGGGCTGAGAGGATGAGGGTTTTTCCCTTTACATGGCGTTCCGGGTGCCCTAATTTGCGGGGACTTCGCCCTTGTAAGGACTCCCCTCCCGTCGTTTTTTTGAAAAATGGGCCCCAAAATTGGGGGGACCACTAGTTTAAAACACAATATTGGAGTAAAAAAAACTGTATTTTAAAAAAATTTAAGGCCCTTTTCCCGGTAAGCAAAAAACAAAGTTTTACCGTTTATTTGGGGAGGACATTTTAAAAAAATTAACCGAGTAAACTTTGAACAATTATGAGTTTAAAATCGCAGGGCGGGGGGGAAAGTGGGCCCATGGAGGGGTTCTATCAGGGATTGGGAAACCCAAGGGGCAAAGGGGGAAATTGTGGGGCCCCCTTAAGGTTTGGCCCGGGGGGGGTCTTAAAAACGGATGAAGGGTATGTGTAAAAAATCTAAATGAAAAAATAAATTTTAAGTGGTTTTTTCCCGGGAAAGGGTACACGAAAATTTCCTGAAAGTGAAAAAGGGTCCCAAAGGGGAAACGGGTGAGGAGAAAATCAAAAATTTTTGTGATTACTAGGGAAATTGGGTTGGAAAGGGGGGTATAGATAAAATTAGAATTTTAAAAACGGGCCCGGGAAAAATGAAGTGTATCCCAGGGTATTTAAAGGAATGCCCAAAGGGGGTTTTTAGTGAGTCGCTAGGGGCACATTTTTAGGAAATCGGGGTTGGGATAGGGGATGTGCCCTTTTGTGGAGGAAAGGAAATGTTTTTTTCCCCATATTTAAGAAGGGAGACAAAGGGCTAAAATCAAATTACCGACCCGTAAATCTAATGTCAAATGGTAAAGGTTTAAAGGTTTTTTGGAACTATTATTGCCCAAAAAAATTAGAGAGCACTTAAATAAACATTTTGATCCAAAGATTCAAAAGGGGTGCAAACCAAAGGGGTTAAATCATGTCTCCCCAAAATTTTTTTGAGTTTTTTTTTTAGGAAAGTTTTTGAACCCGGGAGATTTAAAGATAAGGATTATGGAAAATTTAAAATCTCTGGAAATTTAGTAAGGCCCTTTGCCCCAAAATACCACACAAGACCTTAAATAAGGTTAGGGGCCCCATGTAATGATGGGGATCTTCGTTTTTGGGTCAGGGGCTTGGCTAAGTAATTGGCAACAAAAAGGGGTTTCCCCTTAATGGTTCCAAAATTTGAATGGGGGACTGGTGACAAGTGGAGGGTTTCCCCAAGGGTCGGGTTTTTTTGGGCCCCTTACTATTTTTTTTTACATCAAAGACTTGGAATAGTGGGATTGGGGAGTGATTTTCACAAAATTTTCTGATGATACTAAGGTGGTAGATTATTAGATCACAGGGCCCGATTTTAAAAAAATTTTCAGGGAGACTTGATAAACTTAATGATTGGGGAGTCAGATGGCAGATGGAAAATTTTAAAATTTTTAAAAAGTGCAGCGTTATGAATGTTGGTTTGAAAAAAACCCCGGTAAAAAGATACACTACCATGTATGCTGAAAAGGTCAAGGGGGAAAAAGAATTTTTGGATTGAGGGGGGAGCCCAGACCCCCCGGCCTAGGAAAAACCCTGTATTTAAAGGCCCCAGAAATAAAGCCCAAATAGATGGGGGACCCCCTTTCCCGAAGTGTTTAAAAAATAGAAAATGCGGAAGTTATTGTAAAGTTTTTTTCTGGGTCTAGTCAGGCCCCCACCTTGACTATGCGGTTCAATTTTTGGGTTTTTATATTACAGGATTGGATATAGCCCTTTTTAAAACCCCGTTTCAGAGAAGGATGACCAAAAAAGATACAAGGGAATCGAGTTTTGTTTATTTAGAAAAAAGATTTAAGTTATTAAAAATTACATCACTCGAGAGACGCAGGGTAAAGGGCCCCGTTGATGGGAAACTTTTTTAAATGGATAAAGGGTTTAATAAAAGGGGAGTTAGGAAAAGTTCTTACGGCCTTTTTAAACCAGGGAAAAAAAGAAGTAATAGATTCACGCTGGGAAGGGCGTGATTTAGAAAAGGAAAAGGGCTAAATGGTTCCCAAAATAGGGGGGTGAATGAATGGGAAAGGGACTCAGTAAAACGGGGGGTCAGTGCGGGGCCCCCAGGGAAACTTTAAAAAAAGGGGCTGGATTTGGTTCCTGGATGGGGGTTTTAAAAGGTGGTGTCGGTAGTGTTAGGGGACAGGAACCCACCACGTTGTAGGCCTCCGCCCGGCCCCTGTAAACTTCCTAATTTTTTTTGTTCTTTTTTTTCTTCTTATGAAATAGGGAAATTTGGGAAAAAGTGATCACAGGTTAAAACCCATGCGGCAATTTAAAATTTCAATGTAGACATCAAAAAAAATTTTTTAGTTCCCAATTATAATAAAGCAGATTTCCAAGATCAAACAGGGGTACTAAACGAAGTTTTATTTGGGATTGACCTTTCAAAAGGTTTAAAAACGCCGAAAAAATGTGTAATGTTTTTCCAAATAAACCCCCAAAACGGTGGGTTGAAAAAAAATGTTTTCCCCGGTTTAAAAAAACGTTTGGAAAAACATTAAAAAGACCCCCTTTGGGTTTACTAATGATATTCAACAAATTTATTGGCAGAAAGCGCCGCCGAATAAAATTAAAACCCATCAAATGCGGGCGCGATTCTAGAGAATTTCAATGGGCGTAAAACTTTGTTTTCAAAGAATTAATTTAAGGGCTAAAAAAACGCGGTATGAAGAAAAAAATTTCAAAGGTTTTTCCAAATCAAAACCCCAAAAGGGGTTTTTTTCCCAAAACTTCGCAGTAAAAAAAAACGTCCCAAAAAAGGGGGTTTGGGCCACTGAAAGTAATAATAAAATCGGGGAAAAAATAATAAGAGTAGGGGGTTCGTACTCAATGAATTCTTTAATGCGGTATTTTTTTAAAGAAGACGGAAACTCCATTAAAAGAACCAGTAAACATGATGCGGGACTCGAAAGGGGGTAGATTGGTAATAGGAGAAAATAACGAAGGGCGAAAAAATCAAAGTAAATTTTCCCGAAACTTGACCCCCGCAAAAAACCGTGGGGGTTTGGGCAAATCTTTGGCCGCGTTTTCTTTTGGGGAATGGGGGCAGGGCCCCTTTCGCTTCCATTAAAAATTTTTCTCAATAATCGCTAATGGACAAAAATGTTCCTAGTATGTAGCAATTACTAATCTACCCGATATTCAAGAAAGGAGTAAAAGCCCCCCAAAAATAATTTTCGCCCAATTAGCTAACGTCTGTGATTGGGTTTAAACTATTTGAGAAAATGTTGCGGGATAAAATAGTGTCTTTTCTCGATGAAAATAACTCAATACTAAACTCCCAGCATGGATTCGAAATAAGAGATCCTGCTTAACAAACCTACTCGACTTTTTTAATGTCATTTATTCTAACTGGGACGCTAAAATTCCCTCGGATATAATATACCTTGATTTTCAGAAAGCCTTCGATATAGTTCCCCATAAACGACTTTTGACCAAGCTAAGGGCACATGGCTTAGGAGAGCTATTATGTTCATGGATTGGCGATTGACTTTCAAATCGTAAACAACGGGTAGTAATAAATGGCGAGCATCTGATGGTTAGATGTTACTAGAGGGGTGCCTCAGCGGCTCGGTCTTGGGTCCTACTCTTTTCTGATATATATCAATGATCTGGGCTGCGGACTTGTATCTAAAATATCGAAATTTGCAGATGACACCAAATTAGGCGGTGAAGCATATACTATAGAAAACTGCGAACTCATACAACGTGATCTCGACAAACTATCAGATTGGATTGATAAATGGCTATTAAAATTCAACTCCGATAAATGTAAAGTAATGCATATAGGCAACGATAATCTCAAATATAACTATCAAATGCAAAATAAATTGTTAACTGAAGTACAGCAGGAAAAGGATCTAGGTGTCATCATCAGTAATGATCTTAAAACCACTCCGCATTGCCTAGCTGCCATCAAAAAGGCGAATATGATGTTGGGCTTCATTAAACGGCAACTTTGAACATAAAACTCCGAAAGTAATGACACAATTATACACGTCCTTGGTTAGGCCGCACTTAGAAAATGCCTTTCAACACTGGTCGCCCTGTTTCGTAAAAGATCAAGCCAAATTGGAATCATTGCAAAGAAGAGCCAAACTAAACAAATTCCATCTCTGCGAAATTCATCTTATGAAGAGAGACTGCGGAAACTTAATATGTTTTCTTAAAGGATCGTAGAATCTGTGGGGACTTGATAGAAACCTTTAAGATCCCTAAAGGATTTGATGTCATTAATCATGAGAACCTATTCGAGCTTGCTCCTCAAGTGACAACAAGAAATAACGGTTTAAAACTAAACAGTCAACGTTGCATTACAGATCTCCGTAAAAATTACTTCAATGTTAGAGTTGTTGATCGATGTAACAAGTTACCAGCAAATGTTGTAGAAGCCAGCACAATAACTACATTTAAAAACAAACTTGACGCGCACTGTAAAGTAAATGGGTATTGATAGTGCCCTGCGAATTCATATTATAGTTCCCCGATCGATTAGTGTTATAGTCCAGTCAAAATATGAATGGACCCACCACAAATTGCAATAGAAACGAAGTTATATTTTTCTGAAACCTTGATGCCTACTGAATATCTGCCCAAGATTATACTTAAATATTTTGAGTGGAACATGGTTTTTCAGGTCATTTGCGTTTTGGTTACTTTTTCGGACTACCGCAATAATTGGAAATTAAATATACGACAATATCACTCTTAATAATACAACAAAACAACTTTTAATTATTTATTTAACCAGTTGTGGCCTGGTTATGGCAAATGACAACTGTCACATGCAATAATGGAAAAAAAATTTTTGCCCATCATTTTTGCACATCAAAAAATATGGGATTAAATTTTATTAAAATTNAAACATCGAAGAAAGTTAGTAAAGTGTAAAGGTCAGCTGAGTTATTCACGCCATGCTTTGTTCTTGTTCGTTGTTGTTCTTGTGTTGGAGGTGAAAGTCGAGTCGAAAACAATGTTGAGGCAAAGTTTTAGAATTGATTTATAAAAGGACTGGAAGAGGTGAAGGAACTATAATGATACTAATAATAATAATGATAATTTTATTTCGCCCGTAGGCATAGACAGGAATAATAAGGCAAAAATGATACACATAATATACATACATAGAAGGATATGAACTTAAGAAAAAAGAAAAAGAAAAAAAAAGAAGGCCTACATGCGATATAGGCTCAAACGTATAAAAAGGCACTAATAAAATATGATATATACGTCAAAATATGTTAGAACTAATTAGTGAAAGAGATGGAATAGGTGAATAAAATATGCTAGAATTAGATTAGTTAGAGTTATGTTAGATAAGAGTTAGAGATCGCTTAGATAGATTAGTGATATAAATTGAAAAAGCGGAATGAACTCTGGTTAATAAAAAACTGAATAAATGAAGTAAATAATGTTAGAATTGATTAGAGTTAGATTAAATTATTAGTTAGAGTTAGAGATCAATTAGATAGATTAGTGAAAGAAATTAAAAGAGCAGAATGAACTGTTGAACTCTTGCATTAGTAAACTGGATAAACTAGTGATAAGAATAGCTAGTTTTGAGGAGCGAGGCATGGTAGATGGGGGAGAGGGTTAGGAAAGGATATAGTCAGAAAGTTCTCAATAACCTTTTCTAACTATTTCACAAACCAGACAGACACACAGACATACCACAAACCACACACGAGACGGACCAGAAGTTGACAGATAAAACACCACACATTTGGAAGGTAGACAGAGAGACAACCAGACAGACGGGAACATAAACACTGGAGGTAAAACACACACACACAGTCACACACACACACACACACACACACACACACACACAGTCACACACACACACACACACACACACACACACACACATGACCAGTTGAAAGATACACACACACAGAAAAACACGGAACAAAACAAAGGAGTGAAAAGAAAACACACACACACACACACACACACACACACACACAACACACACCACACACACACACACACACACGACCAGTTGAAAGATACACACACAGTCACATACACAGAAAAACGCAACAAAACAAAGGAGTTAAAAAGAAACGCGCGCGCGCACACACACACACACACGCACACACGCACACGCACACGCACACACACACACACACACACACACGTAACAAAGCAGACTCCAATCCGTGCGGTCACTGACAATCTTGCAGCCTTGAACTCACAAGACTTGCCGATTTTTCCAACCATTTTTTTCTAACCCTTTAATGTAACTTCAATTTTATTTCCTACTTCTTAGATTTTTTTTTTTTTTTTACAGCAGAGAAAGACTGGTCAAGAGTAGGAAATATATATAAAAAAGAGTACAGAATGCTTACTCAATGGCCAGTGACACCCCCCCCCCCAAACAAAAAAAATTGGTCTTAAAGGAGAGGAAAAGAACTTTGATTCGCAATATTTTTTTCTTTCTTTTTTTCACTAACCATATGTAGTAAATGACATAAACAATGAAAAAGTAAATATCATATAAACAATATAACAATGACATTAAACATTGAAAAAGTAAATCAATGTCACATTATATTATCATTGAAGTATTCTTTCCCTAAACACTTAAATCTTAACTATCGGCAATAATACATGAAATGATTGTTATAAGTTCATAACACTTTCTTCGTACGTTAGACAGCGTCACTCGGCTATTAAGGCTAAGTATAACAAGGCATTACTGAGGCCAAAGACTACTCTATACATATATGTGTAGTCTTTGGTGAGGCATAACATACTAAGCGTGTTATTATGTATTCTGTGTTTATATTGTTTTTTTATTTTAGAGATAATTTAATAATGTATATCGCATTAGAAACAATTATTCGATAGAGAAATAATGCCTTAATCTCGGCCTGGCTAACAGCTTACCGAGGCACTTATGGCAAGGGGAAAATGGTATTAAAAAGTAGTAAAAAAAATGGTTTAAATGATGATAATAATAAAAAGTAGTATTGTGCACATTCAGGTTTATTAAGAAAAGTAGGTAATGACATATTGTCTACGTTTTCTATTGACTGTAATATTTTGTTTTTATAGCTACCTTCAATGCGCTTGTTGCTTATTAGTGTATTTTTGTCCAAGGGTAATGAGGCTTGTCACAATTTTTTTCTCCTCCTCTTCTCTCTAACCATAATTACACAGTAATGTAAATAGTAATGATAATAGTAATATTGGTATTCAGCATTATATTTACAGCCAGGGAGCTAGACAGTGTAAGCCAGGGCTTGTTAAGTTATAGATATGCAAATTGTCAATATTCATAGCTCATAATTTTACTTACAAATGACCTAAAAATATCCTGTTCAGTCATTTCTACAACTAATATATAAGTGGCCCAAACCACTTATTACGTAAAAGTAAAGATGGGGGCATACGCTATGCTGCGCATGGCCTCGGTGCTCATCTCCGTCACATTAGCCCTTGAGCCTGTGGTGGGTGACAACCCGTTACCCCGGGACACAGGGCTAGTGTGACATCCGGGTTACCACAGTTACCTTCCCCAGGTTTCCCCAGGTACCCATTTATCGGCCCCGAAAGGGAGGATGAACAGCTGTGTTGGCTGGTCACCGACTTGCCCTGGCCCGGATTCGAACTAGGGCCCGCAGAATCGTATCCAGGCGCGCTAGCCACTACACCACGGAGGCGACACGACGACTTATTGATTACCAACAATTAAAAGCGGCGGAAAGTTCGAAAATCGAAGCGGAGGCGACAGATAAGACAGACAGACAGACAGACACCTGCTAGACATATTTGACGGATACAGAGGTGAACATTCCGACCGATTAGACAGCCAGACAGACGTAGACGTACAGACAGCCAGACAGCCCCTCATCAAGCCTGCACGTCTGTCTCCCGGGCCTGGCAACACCTCATCACACACACCTGTGCCCCGAGAACCTAATTATTCGGAGTGACTCAAGGTGATTCCCCTCAGCTTTATTTTACTCTACTTTATTTTATTCTATTTTACATTATTTTATTTTATTTTACTTCACTTCATTATTTTCCACTTTATTTGATCTTCCCTTACTTCATTTTACTCACTTTACTTTCCGTTACTTTACTGTATTTTATTATACTATACTTCACTTTATTTTACTTTACTTTACTAAAAAAAAATCTTACTTTCCTTTTCCTTTTTTTTAACTTTATTTTACTATACTTTACTTTACTTAACTTTACTTTACTTTTACTTTATTTTATTTTACTATACTTTACTTTACTTTACTTCACATTATTTTATTTTACTTTATTCTACTTTACTTCACATTATTTTACTTCTCTTCCTTTCTCTTCTTTTCCCTTCCATTTCCTTCCTTTTTTCTCCTACTCTATTTCCCTTCCCTTCCATTTATTTTCTCCTTTCCCTTCCCTTCCATTTATTTTCTCCTTTCCCTTCTCTTCCCTTCCCTTTCATTTCTTCTCCCCTCTTTTCTATGCTCTCATTTCATTCATATATCCTTTTTACCTCCTCCTCCTCCTCCTCCTCCTCCTCCTCCTCCTCCTCCTGTCTCCCATCTGCCCTATCTTCTTCCCCTCTCTTCCCCTCTCTTCCCCTCTCTTCCCCTCTCTTCCCCTCTTCTCTATCCTTATTAACTTTTCGTCTCATCTGTTTCCCTCTTTCGTCCTCTCTTCTTAACCTTTCTTCTCCCTCCTTTGTGTTCCCTTATTATCCCTTCTCTCCCCTCTTTCCCCTCTTATTCCTTCATTTATTCCTCCTTCACTCTCCCTCCTTCCTTCTTACCCTTCCTTCCTTCTCTGCCAACTCTAATTTCCATCTGTGTATCTGCCTGTCATTCTCTCTCTCTCTCTCTCTCTCTCTCTCCTCTCTCCTCTCTCTTCTCTCTCTCTCTCATCGTCTCTCCTCTCTCTCTCCTCCGATCTCTCTCTCTCTCTCCCTCTCCTCCTCTCTTCTCTCTCTCCCCTCTCTCTCTCTCCTCTCGTCTTCCCTTTCTTCGGTGTTTCTCAAGTGTAATTCACCCCTTCCTTCCCCTCCTTTTCCCCTCTCATATCCCCTCTTCTCCCTCTCTCCCCTCCCCCCTTAAGTCTAATCACCGTACCTAATCCCCACATCCCACCTGTGAATCTCTCTCACTCCACTGTCATCTTCTCCTCTCTCTCCTCTCTTCTCTCTCTCTCGTCTCTCTCTCTCTCTCTCTCTCCTCTCTCTCTCTCCCCTCCCCTCTCTCTCTCTCTCTCTCTCTCTCTCTCTCTCCTCTCCTCTCTCTTTCTCGTTTTGACTAGTTTAGTTTTTGCATATAAATTTTGTCATCATCATTCATCATCATCATCATCATCGTAATTTGACCTGGATTATCAGCTTGTTTACTCCTTGATTCCCCTCACTTCCCCTCATCTCTCCCCTCATCTCCTCTCTCCCCTCACTCTGTTTGCTCACCTTCCTATGTGTTCCTACAGAGATAATCAATCCTAGTTTTCCCCTCTTCCTAGTCTTTTCCCCTTGTTTCTCTCCTTTTCTACCCTTTCCCATTACCCCTTTCCCTTTTCCCCTCACTTTTATCTATTCTTTCACTACCTTTCCCTCATTTATTACTACCCTTTTTATTCCTCTCTTCTTTATCCCTTCTTTTCATGCACATCTTTCCCCTTTCTTTCCCTCTTTACTTCTTCCCCTCATTTTCATTCATACTCTTCAGTCTTCATTCATTCACCCTTTCCCCTTTCTCTAATTCCCCTCAGTTATCATATTCTACTTTTCTTCCCCTACCCTTACTTTCTCTCTTTCTCTCTTTTCTCCTTTTCTTTCTTCCGTCATCCAATCTCAGCATTCACACTCTCTCTCTCTCTCTCTTCTCTCTCTCTCTCCTCTCTCTCCTCTCTCTCTCTCTCTCTCTCTCTCTCTCTCTCTCTCTCTCTCTCTCTCTCTCTCTCTCTCTCTCTCTCTCTCTCTCTCTCTCATTCCCACTCTCTTGTCCTTTCATCAACTTTCTCTTTTGTATTCATCTATCTATTCCATTTCCCCTTTCATCCTCACACTCCCCTGTTCCCCTCAACCCCTTCCTTCCCCCTCCCCTCTTCCCCCTTCCCTCCCCTCCCACTTCCCCCTCCTTTCGTCCCTTCCTTTCATCCCTCCCCCTCCCCTCTTCCCTTACCCCCTCTCCTTCCCCTCCCTCTCCCCTCTCCCCTCTCCTCTCCCCTCGGATATATTAACAAAGTATTGAACTAATTGGATCCGTGAAGAGCACAGTTAATATTCAGAGGTGATTCAATTGGAGTCTACCTGATCTTAATTGCTCTCACGCGGGGCTTTACCTGGCCGTGCTAATGGGTCCGAGCATACCTGAAAACCATCCCACCACTTCCCCTTACCCTCCCCTCACTTACATACCCCTCCTTTCCCCCTCCCCATCAATTTTTTTAAAACATCTGTATAATTTTTGTCTCCCATTCCCTGCGTTATCACACCTTTACCTTACATTCAACATCCCACTTCCCCCTTCCCCCTCCCCACCTATCCCCCTCCCCCCTCCCCACCTATCCCCCCCTTCCCCCCTACTTCCTCCCCACCTATCCCCCCTACTCCCTCCCCACCTATCCCCCTACCCCCTCCCCACCTATCCCCCACTTCCCCCTACTCCCTCCCAACCTCTCCCTCTACCCCCTCCCCACCTCTCCCCCACTTTCCCCTCCCCCCTCCCCACTTCCCCCACTTTCCCCCCTAACTTTCCCTCCCACCTATCCCCTACTCCCTCTCCACCTATCACCCTACCCCTCCCCACCTATTCCCCCACTTCCCCCTCCCCCCTCCCGTTTTGTTTTCATTTAATTTTTTTTGCCTAATCTTTATAGTTTAGTCTTTCATTTCATTTTCTTGTTGTATTTTTTTTTTTTTTTTTTTTTTTTTTGCCGCGTCTATAATATTTTAGTCTCCTATTCCTTGCCTTTTTACAATTTTACTTTACTTTCATCACCTCACCACCCCTCTCCGCCCCTCTTCCCCCTCCCCCCCAGGTTTTTTTTTTTTTTTTTTTTTTTTTTTTTTTTTTTTTCCTTGCTTCATTTATATATTTTAGTCTCCCATTTCCTGCCTTGTCATACTTTTACCTTACCTTTAATTGACCTTACTTGACCTTCAATACCTTACTTTAATCACCTCACTCAAATTCGCACTCACAGTTATGTTTTTATATGCTGCTAGTTTATGACACACCCAGCCATAGTTAAAATCTATCTACACGTCTATATATCTATCTATCTATCTAT
>JACEEZ010011355.1:0-27500 GCA_016584305.1 Chionoecetes opilio
ACCTCTCACAGTCTCATTTTCCCCCTTTATAAGTTTGAAACTTTCATTATATTCTCTCTCCCTGGCATCTATCACCCTCAACCTTCCCCCATGTTTAAAATCCTTAAATTTTTTCCTTTCCCTTTCCCGGGGACCTAACCGCAACCCAAACAAATTTTTTTTTTCCCCCAAAATACCTACCCGGGAACATCCTCACTCATAGCACTATTACCCACGTCTATCTCATCTACTTAAAGGTTTCCTTCCTTTCTAAGAAGAAGGAAACCCCCCTCCTCCTATTTTTCTCTTTTTTCTTTCGTCCTTTTCCAATCATCTCATACTCACTATCATGCATTCGTACATCGTCTCTTAAATGGGTTTCGGGTCACACCAACTAGTTCAAATTTCCATTCACTAAATTTCCCTTGCATACATCCTCATATTTACCAACACCCAACCCCTCACATTTATACACCCAAAACTTCATGTATTCTCTCGCCGGGTGGTGTTTTTTGTCGGTCCTCGTCTCCTCAAGTGTTTTTGATTTCCGGGCCCTGTTCCTGTTGGGCTGTGCAGCCCCTCCTTTTTCCGCATTCCTCGGTGCTGTTATTGGCCCCGGGGTTCACCTCTCTCCTCTTCACTCTTAGGGCCAGATTGTTAAATGTCCCCTTTTCCCCTTCCCATGACGGCACCGCACAAACGAGTTCTCTGCGCTACACGGGAAGCCATGGTAACGTCGAATCCTTCCGCGGCTTTTTCCCTTCGTGTAGTCCCGTCACGGTAAGGTTGGTATGTCGGAAGGAGTAATATGCCGGGGTCTGTGCGCTACGCGACCTTCATCTACTCCATGAGTGGTTTTGTTTACATCGTATACAGCACAGCAAGTCCAGACAAGAACAAGAGTTCATTTTCACCCGATATTAGCAGGGTAAGCCCACTTTTTGACTTTGTTACTTTTTAGCTGTGTATTAACGAAGTCATTTTTTTCGCATACTATAAAGCGTTGCTAATATGCTTCTGCTTCGTAGAGTATGCCGGAAAGGAAAGAAAAGCATGTTGGAAAAAACCTTTGTGCAGCCTCACGGCATTTCAAACTTCCTTATGTTCTTATATACTTTGGCTAATGACACGCTTCTTCTGTAGCAGGAAACATTCTGCACTTGCTCTTGAGTTTGTAGTTGATGCGAATTGGGGCAAAGATTTGGTTTTATTAATGTTGCCATATGTGTGTGAGGCGGTGAGAGCCACGCTGGGTATTATTTTCGTTTTAGTGCAGCCTCCAGATAATATATCACTACATAATTAATTGTGTAGATCTCGTCTTTCTGAGTATTTCCATACACCTCTGGGTATCTGGAACTGTCACCGATAGGAATTGCCCGCCGACGTCGGCGAGTGTTCCAATTTTTCACGTCGGCGAGTATTCCAATTTTCACGTCGGCGCGTTTTCCTATTTTTGGCGACAGTTCCAGTTCTTGATCTTATTTTTTACTGTACCCAATATTGTTAAAATGGACGAGGACTGCCGGTCATTTTCGGTGGACAGTAATTTATCCGGTGTATACCCAATGGGGGCCGCCTACGGCAATATAAGTAACTTTAGGGGGTTATAGTGAGGTTAGTTTAGTAACTTTTAGGGGGTCATGGTAGGGTTAGGTTAGTAACTTTTAGGGGTTATAGTGAGGTTAGGTTAAGTAACTTTTAGGGGTTATAGTGAGGTTAGGTTAGTAACTTTTAGGGGGTTATAGTGAGGTTAGGTTAGTAATTTTTAAAGTGAGGTTAGGTTAGTAACTTTGGGGGTTATAGGGGAGGTTAGGTTAGTAACTTTTGGGGGGTTATAGTGGGGTTGGGTTTAGTAACTTTTAGGTGTTATGTGATGTTAGATTATTTAACTTTAGGTGCTATAGTGATGTTGGTTAGTAATTTTTAGGGATTATAGTGGGGTTAGGTTAGTAACTTTTAGGGGTTATAGTGAGGCTAGGTTAGTAACTTTAGGGGTTATAGTGAGGTTAGGTTAGTAAATTATAGTGAGGTTAGGTTAGTAACTTTTAGGGGTTATAGTGAGGTTAGGGTAGTAACTTTTAGGGGCTACAGTGAGGTTAGGTTAGTAATTTTTTAGGGGTTATAGTGGGGTTTAGGTTAGTAACTTATAGTGAGGTTAGGTTAGTAACTTTTAGGGGGTTTATAGTGAGGTCAGGTTAGTATTTTTAGGGGTTATAGTGAGGTTGGGTTAGTAACTTATGACATATCTTATGTTTAACATATAGTTATATATGTTAAACATAACGTACAATAAACATATACGCATAACAATATTTTTGCCCCGCGCGATGCCCTCTATATATGTGGATCATACGGGCGGCCGCAGTGGGTGGCGACCATTTACCCTTGCTAAAATTTGTGCTTTTGCAAATGCTGTTTATATTTCCCAGAAACCTGTTAAAAGTTTCTTCTGAAATTTTCATCCCCAAAATTTCCTAATGTCGCCGTTTTCCATTGACAATAATGTATCTCCATCCGGGAAATCACTAACACTTTGTTAAGAAATAATAGTCAGTCTCAGAAACCAGAGAAGTGACGTAATTGTACGAAAACAAGTGCCCAGCCACACATTTGCCAGCCCACCCGCCAGCCGCTAAATGGTCCGTTTTGGGCCCAACCTACCGGGAGGATTATTACGCTAGCCCCCAAACGTTACAGGAGTTTCGTACACAAGTTGTTTCGTACCCAGGTGTTGTGAATTGGTTTAGCAAAGAAACAATAGATTTGTACCGTACACTGATTTTGAGTTTTTCCGTACATACCTGGTGACGTTTCATAACTCTAGTTGTTAAGTTTGCCTCCTAATTCAAAAGCATAGCAGTCTTAGGAGAGCTTTTTGTCTCAATTTATACAGCATATAATAATAATCTGGTACATGACTTTAGTAACCTTTTTTGATGTACGCCTCTACGGTATACGAACACCTAAATGTACGAACTGACTGCACCTTCCTCCAAATAAAGGGGACTGCCCCCCTCGGCTCCCGGACAGATTATTAACCTTAACCTAACCTCCTAAAGGGCTGTGGTCCTTCGGATGGAGAGGGTGTGTATGTGTGCGCGCTATTAGACAACTGCATCATTTCTTTAATAAAACTTATGTAAAACAGTTTTAAAGGTTACGCTGAAGTGAATTAATACTGGCACAGTATACTGAGCAAAAAAAATAGAGAAAACGTAAGTGGTAACGGCAGTAGAGACCGCGTAGTTCTTGCCCCTTTTATACCTCCAATAATATAGGTAGGGGCATTTAATCCATTTTTTAACAGTGTTTCTACATTCAGGGATTATATACCAGCAACACCCTTGAACAGTTTTTGCTTATGTCGGCTAGTTTACCAATGTCTCGGTTAGGTTAGTGAACAAGCGAGGGAGTCTGGGGGGGGGCGCAGCCCCAGAGTTAGGTCAGGATTACGTTACCAATGTCAAACTTAAATTTTTTATTTTGGGACAAACATAAAATGTGTTGTCCAATAATAAAATAGTTTTTATTTGCCTTTCATTTTATCATAAGTGGAACTGTCGCCAAAAAGTTCAATGTCACGAAAGTTCCCGGTTTAGTGTTTTCTGCGAAAAATTCCTATCGGCGCCCAGTTTCCATAAAGGTGGCAGTGAAAGGCGCGCCGCCTGAGCTGGCTGACGATCAGTTTGGAGGAACCGGGCGATGCCAAACAAGATTTCTCGGTAATCTAACGTAATAAACTCAAAAAAACATTACCTAGACCTAGGTTTTATGTTTGGTTTATGCCTGGATTCTCCCAGCTGATCGTCGCTCAGTCAAGTCAATAAGCCATTTTTCACTGATTTCCAAAAAGTTGCTAAAAACCCACCACCCATGCTGTAACATATTATGGTCATCCTAACGGTTAGTAAACGAATATGGCAACGTTAATAAAATTTAATCTTTTCCCCAAAATTGTTAATATGGTGTGAACAGTGATCCATTACATACATTTTTGTTATATGGCAGGTATTAAGGTACTGGAATTTATCCTTCTTGTCTGTTGATTTTAATGTTATTTTTCTACCTTTTTTTTCACAGCAAATCATTAGAATCGTGGAAGCATTAGAGGATACGGGGACGGCCGGGACCAGCCCATTTCTGCAGCAGAACGCAATCTATTGGTTGGCATGACCCGGGAGGCCTTTGTACGCGGTGGACGCATATGCCACATATGACCAGGAAAAAGGACACGAGGTTTGTAAGCAAGATCAACGAGAGGAAGGCATATCTTGTAGAACTACAAATAGAAGATATGCTGATCAGAATTGAGGATCAAAAATAAAGCGCGAAACGGAAAAAAAGAAAACTGGAAATATTAAATAAACTAACATGTTGTACACAGCAGACGTGTTTCTTTATTCAGACGTTTTTTCGGGTGCAAATGATTTAATTTTTGATTTTTGGGATCAAGGCATATAATGTAATGGATTGATAGAATGATGTACATATACAACACATAAGGGAAAGTCGGGGCTACTTTTGCAGGGTTGCAATTAACTTTATGGGTGCAAATTTTTAAAGGGTGGATTTTTGGGATCAAGGCTATACGTATAATTAATGGATTGATAGAATGCTGTACATCATAATAACACATAAGGGAAAGGTCGGGGCTACATTTGCAAAAAATTAATAGGAACTACCAAGTGTAGGTCTCGCGGCCTCTTGTAGCTTCCTTCTTTTTTTATTTTTTTATGTAAGGAAAAGAAAAAGGAAACTATATGCTACCCCTTAAATAATTTTTTTCACTTACACATTATTACATGATGATTTATACAAAAAAAATACAATAATCATACTCTGGTGGTAGCTGACTGTATTACTAGACAGTGCTTCATAGCAATAAAAAAAAAAATTAGTTTAATTTCATCTGAAAAAGGGGCCACCATGTCACAGGAAAATTTACGATAAATAGTAATTGTTACTATGTATTGACTCATGCACCAAAAATTGGAAAAGCAAAGAAGTTATCATACAACAAGTCATGTAATTAGCTATGAAGAAAATAATAAGTAAGTAAGTAATGTTGAAAAAGGGAAACTGCCCGACCCTGAGAGGTCATATGGCACTATGGCAAAGCATAATAAAGGGGAGGGGTTATAGAGAAACCTATGTAGCCTGGGAATGGGTGGGAGGAAAATATGAAAAAATCTCCATATATGACTCCTGTGATGAGCCCCGTATCTGCTTAAAAGTAATCCCTGATTACTTGTTGTCGTTTCAATCTCCCTTGAAGATTTCCACGTACCGTAGTTCACCCACATTATCATGGTCATGGGAATTGAGTTGAGGGCCCCATCTTGAGGTAAAACCAGTCTAGTTTTAATAGCTATTGTGCCAGTACCATACAGCAACAATCATAGCTTTGGTAGTTTCTAGATCGTTCTTACCTTCATCCCTAAATATCCAAATCTCCTTTTCAAAATACCAAATGCACGTTCAATGGTATTTCTTGTTTGGAATGACTGGTGTTATATGCTGCTCGTGTGCATTACTTTGATCTGACACTGAAGTTAACAGATATCTTCTCAAGGAGTATACACGATCGCCAAAATAGGTAATACCTAGGATTTTAATTAGTTTCTACCTCAGCGTGGAGCCTACTATTTCCAAAATTTACTGTCATGGACACTCCCCGGCCAACGGGCAATAAAATTTTGGAACAGTAGATTTGGCCCCACCAGCTTGAACGTAAGAGAAAATACCTTTCCTGCAACGAAAAAACACCTGAATTTTCAACCGACGGTTTTAATACAGCAATGTGCGTACAGTCGATTGCTCCTATAACACCAGGCATCCCACTGATGTTTATAAAATCTTTGAATAGTTTGGTTCAGGTTGGCCAAAGGAGGTATTATATAATGTCTCCTGCTGGAGACTTTTTTTATGCTCTGGAGACTATCTTTCAGACATTCGTGACTGTCGTTTGTGACACATCATGGCAGTCACCTAAAGTCCTTTGGTGATCTCCCGTTTTCCATGAATCGTATCGCAATCAGTGTTTGGAGGGATGGTGGAACAGGACATCCTGTTTGGGGGAGAAAATACATACCGCTTTAGCAAACCAATGTGTACAACACTAGTAATATGATCTCCACATCATGAAAGTAATGGGTTTTTTTTGGCTTACCAGTGAAGTAAGATGCACAGTAGTTTCAATATGCAGAGTGTATAAAATTTCAATAACAGCATTGCAAAATTAAATGTATTGATGGGAAAAAATTACCTCTCAAATCATTTGCGGCAGAAAGTTGATCTCTAATTTCCTCAATGAGATCAGACATGGAAGCTTTTTTGAGCGGAATCGATCAAAAAATTCAGCATCACTCATTTTCTGTGAAGGGTTTCATCCGATCTGTAATGGTATTTGGGTCAAATAAAAATTAGTGTCCTTTAATATGATTTGACAATCATTCTTGAAATCAGCATTTTTTGTCAATTATATATATATATATATTATATATATATTATATATTATTATATATAGTATATATATAATATATATATATATATATATATATATTTTATATATATATATATATATTAATATATATAATATATAATATATATATAACACACACATACGTACTACATACATACCCTACATATGCCAGGGTGACATCCCTAAACAGTAAGATTTCTGAAAAAGGCAACTAAGAAATATAATAAATCAACTTGCAACACCATTTGTACCCGTAACAACTCTGCGACGTCCCCGTCCACGTCCGACAATACCCTTTGGGGATCTATCTCATTCTCCAGATCAACCTGATCCCAATATCGGGGTATCGGCCATGTTCTGAGATATCTGTAACCAATAATACAAATTAGAACACAGTAGTGCTACCTTCTAAAAACTTTTATACCTAACTAACCTAACCTATGTCAGATTAATTGAAGTATAAGCACAACTTTGTAGCAAACCAGCAACTTTTGTAAAATTTATAGATTCCTTCAATGAGAGACGTGTGTTATTGATAAATAATACTGGGGGTTATGTGGTTATGTGAAGTTAGCTTAAGCGGGTATCGCACGGGCGTTTCATCGACTGTTTTATTGAACCCCAAAATGGCATTTGGTTAGACCTCTTGTCGAACACTGACAACGCATATAGCGCACGGATGGGGCAACCAACTGCTTCACCCAACCCTAACCCAAAGATGAAGCGTTGACAGTGCAATTTGAGATGGGGATTTGTTGTTAATGTTTTAGCATACGTAGCTACTGGTGAAGAAAAGGTTATTGTTATTAAAAAGAAACAGCGACAGAAAGAAGATCGTATATTTGGGTAAATGGGTTATAGTGGACGTGAACTGCGCAGTCGCTACCACCGTTACCATTTGACATATTTTTTTTTAACTTTTGCTAAGTATAATGTGCATTATTAATCCACTTCTGCGTGCGTTACCGAAGCGAAGTTAAGCGAATCAATGGTGTGCGATTGATTGCCGGCTGCTGCGGTGGTTGTCCCCAAACCCAAATCCTGCAGAATAGGCAATCAATCGCACACCATTCGATTAGTTATTTTACCTAAATAACTACAAAAATTAACCTAACCTAGCTATTTTATGAAAAAATTATTATGTGAAAAAGGGAAAAAATTCGGTAACAATGGACGAGGACTGCGCGGTCTCTGCATGGGCTGCAAATGACTCCCGTCCCGCATTCGCCCGCTCGCAAGCCACTCTGTGGTCCACTCTGCCCCGCCCTGCTGGGAGGATTATTACCCCAAAACCCAACCGAACATAACCTAACGGGAGGGGCTCCTTCCCCCTCGACCCTCTGACGAGAATATTAACATACCGAAACTTAACCTCAGCTCCTAAAGGATGTGCCGAAAAATGGAAGGGGGTGTCTGTAAGCACTATTAGACAACTTTATAATTTCTTCAATATGTATATAAGTTTTAAAGGTAAAGCACGCAGAAGTGGATTAATAATGCACATTATACTTAGCAAAAGTTAATAAAAATATGTCAAATGGTAACGGTGGTAGTGACTGCACAGTTCACGTCCACTATAACTCATTTAGCCAAATGAGTCTTCATCTGTCGCTGTTCTCTAATAATAAAAAAACCTTTTCTTTACAAGTAGCTACGTTTTGCTAAACATTAACAACAAATCTCCATCTCAATTGCACTGTCAATGCTTTATCTTTGGTTTGGGTTGGGAGAAGCGGTTGGTTATTAGGCATAAGTAATATATGCCTAAATTTAAACATATGCTTCATTAGGCATAGTAGCCAATTTTTCCAGCATGTTTTGGTATACTCTACTAAGCAATGAGGCCTCTAAACAACCTTTCACTTATGCAAAAAAAGGTTAACTTCGTCAAGATAAAACTAAAAGTAACGGTAAATATGCAATTTCAACCAATACTTCCCATTTACCGTACTCTCCTGACATAACTTGGGGGGGGGGGGCCAGCACCCCCCATTCACCAGCAAGTTAACTAACCTAACCAGGGCATTGATTACGTAACCTAACATCAATCAATCAAATAATGAGATGAAAATACAGAGGAAATCTCTGCGCAAGCATATTTTTGCATACTCTCAACAATGAGGCTTGTACACCCCTGTTTATTACGCACAAAGGTTCATTTCGTCATTAAACAGCTAAAAAGTAACATAAAAATCGGGAAATGTACTTAAACTTTCCTCTTAAGGGATGAAAAGTACAGAGGAATCTCAGCGCAAGCCCTATTTTGGCATACTTACCTCAATAATAGGCTTGTACACCACTCTGTTTTTAGCACAAAGGTTCATTTCGTCATTTAAAAAGCTTAAAAGTAACAAAGTCAGGGAAATGTGCTTATCTTACCTCTTAATGGGATGAAAAGTACAGGGAAATCTTAGCGCAAGCATATTTTTTGGGATACTCTACTCTCAAAAATAAGGCTTGTACACCACTCTGTTTATTACGCACAAAGTTCATTTCGTCATTAACAGCTAAAAAGTAACAAAGTCAGGAAATGTGCCCCATCTTACCTCTTAATGGGATGAAAAGTACAGAGGAAATCTCATCGCAGCGAAGGGAATGGGGGAAGACATGGTCTGTGCGATGTCTTCGTTTGTTTACCTTCACCGCGGTGCGGGCGATATCCTTCGCGCTTCAGAAAAGTTTGGGCGCTACCAAATTACGTGACGACGACATTCTTCACGGAAGAGAACATTTGACAATCTGGCCCTTAGAAATTCTTCGCCCCCAAAGGGTTTTCCCCCCTTGTTTTATGAAACTTTTTTCTGTGTTTTTTTTCAGCTTCTTTTTTGCTTTTGCTTCCCCCCTCAGGCCCCTTGTCATTGTGTGCTCCTCCTTTGACATTCGTGTGCCACCCAAAACTTTGTCTGAACACCCTTTTTTTTGCTTGCTTTAAACCAAAATCCATTTTCATGACCCCTTTTTTTTTCAGTCCCTGTTTCTTTCAAAAGAAAGGGGGCCTGGTTTCTTTTTCCCTCCCCTTTTTGTATCCCCAACCCATTGTATTTCCCAAATTTCTTTTGATGTGGATAGATCACTATCATAAAGGTCACCCCAAATTCATTAAAAATTTTTCAATAAACCCCCATTCTGTAAGGGTTTTTTCCCTTTTTCCTTTCTGATTGAAAAGTTCATCCCCGTCAGAATCTCCTCCTGTAGTCAAAACATAATTTAAATTTTTGCCCTTGCGATCTAGTCTGCTTGGATCGGGTTGGGGGTTTTGTTTGTGACTCATTTCCCACCCAAAAATTGCTTGTTTTGCTTGGGGCCCTTTCTTTCCCTTAAATTTTTCTCATAAACTTTCCTTTTCCTCACCCAAATAGAACACCCCTTATTGTGAAAAACCGTGTTTTTATTTCATCTTGTCCCTTTGGGGTTTTCATTTTCAGAAATATTCCCCCAAAATTCCCATTACATTTTTCCTTTGGATATGGACTCTATCTTATCCTCGGGGTTTAAATTTTTTTTTTTTGTTTCCCAAAGGTTCCGAGCCTTTTCATCGGGCCCTAGGGGGGCCCTTCCCGATTTTTCTTTCTACTATTTTCTTTTAAATTGGACGGGTTTTGCCCCATGTGATTTCAGTGGGTCTTCAAACTTTCTTCCCCTTTGTCCTGCCTTTTAAACCCTATGGCTCTCATCTCGTCCATTTGTTTTTTCCAAAAACTTGAGGGTTTACCTATCTTTTGCTGGGGGAAAGGGCCCGGGGGCCCCGAGCACGATTTGGGGTTTTTCCCTCTCCTGTTTTTCGGGCTGCCCTCTCGTCTGTCTCAAAGGGTTTTGTCTGTCCGTCTGTTTTCTCTCTCTGTTCTTTGCCCATTTGTTTCGTCTGTTCTGCCCTGTCTCTCTCTATTTTCGCTTGTCGATCCGTCGGGTCTGTTGTCTGTCTCTCTCTCGACTGTCTTGGCTGTTGTCTTTGTGTCTCTCTCTCTTTCGGTCTGTTGTCTGCCTGTCTTTTCCCTTACCCACCCCCAGCCATCCTTTCACCTCCGACCCCCGCAAAGGGGGGGAGGTGCCTAGGGATGCAGGCAGTGCCAGCCTTGATGAAAAAGCCACTGTAAGCCCGTTACCAAAGGGGGGGGGACAAGAGTCGGCCCCAAGAACTACAGCCCTTTTGCTCTCATTTCCACCTCATCAAAGGGTTTTTGAAAAATGGTGGGGGACAAAATTAGGGGTTGTGACTTTCTCTCTGTCGGGTCTGCCCTTCTCTCTTATTTTTTTCTGTGTCTCTCTCTCTTTTTAAAGCTCTCTCTCTCCCCTCTCTTTTTCCCTCCCCCTTCCCCTCTCTCTCTCTCTCTCTCTCTCCTCTCCCCTTCTCTCTCTCTCCTCTCTCCCCCCCCCATCTCTCTCCCCCTCTCCTCCCCTTTTCCCCTCTCTCTTTTTTCTCTCTCTCTTTATCTTCTCTCTCTCTCCCCTCTTTTCTCCCCTTCCTTTTTTCTCCCCTCCTCCCCTCTCTTTTCCCTCTTTTCTCTCTCCCTCTCTGTCTTACGTATGTACTTCTTAACAGCAATATTTTACCCCCCAAACCCTGCCTCAACGGCCCTTTTGCTAAAGCGGGTATCACCCCGGGGGGCTTTTTTCGTGGGGACTGTTTTCGGGGAAACCGAGCGGGCTTTTGGCTTGACCTTTTTTGGGGACAAGGACATCTAGCAAAGGTTTGGGGCCAACCGCTTCCCCCCAAACCCCCATAGCAAAAAAGAGTGAAGCGTGGAGGGGGTTTTACGTTTTAATTTGGGGGCCCAATATGTAGTAGCACTGGTGATGAAAGGGAGGGAGGTGATTTGTTGAAGAAAAACAGCGACAAATAAAAGGGCATTCATGGGGTTTTAAATGGGCTATAGTGGACGAGAACTGCGCGGGCCCGTTGCCCCCGGTTTTTAAAGGTTGGGTTTAATTTTCGGTTATGTAGATACCCCCGTAAAGGGGATCGAAGGGGACGGAGCCCCCCCCTTTTAAAAGGGTTTTGGGGTTAGGTTGGGGGTAATAATCCTCCCACAGGCGGCTGCGGGGGGGGGGGGGGGGACCCATGGGGGTTTAAAGGGGGGAAAAGGCCGAGGCGGGGGAAAAAGGGGAGGTCATTCTGGTCGGCCGGGGGCCCAAATTAAAACGACGGGCAAAAAGGCGGGTGGCGGGGAGCCCCCTCCCTTTGCCCTAGCTGTCTATGCTACAAAAAAAAACCCATTATAACCTTGAAAAAGGTAACGAGGAGAAGGTTGATAAAAAAAAATATGAGTGGTGGTTTTTTTTGGGAAAATTGGTAATGTGGTAGTGATGGAAATAGAAATGTTGTGGTGAGGGGTTGGTTTTTGATGGGGGTTTTTGGGGATTTTGGGCTGGTGGTGGTTTTGGTTTTTGGAGGAGTGGGGATGGTGATGGTGATAAGGTATGATGTATTTTTGGGGGGTTTTTTAGTGTCCTTGTTGTGGGGGTTTTAAAGGTGAGGGGGGTTTTTGATAAATGGTGAAGTTGATGTGGCAGTTTATGATGGTGATTGGTGGTGGTGATGGTAAAAGTTGATGTGGGTGTTGTACTGATGGTGATGTGGTGGTTGAGGTTTGAATTTTGATGTGGTAGTTTTTACTGATAGTGATGTGGGGGGTTGATAAAGGGGGAAAAGTTGATTTTGGTAGTTGTACTGAAAAGTGAGGTTTGGGGGTTGGATGGGGGTGAAGTTTCACCCCGGACAGCCAACCCTCACTATCGGGTTTGAAGCAGGCCCCCGGGGAGGGCACCCCCCCAGATATTTTTACCCCCCAGGGGGGGGAAACATTTGGGGTTTTTGGGAATTTTTTTCGTATAATTCCGTCACTTCTTTTTTCTGAGACACGATTTTTTTTCCGGGCCAATTTTGAAAGCCTACGGGCTTTTTTTTGATGGAGATACATTTTTACCAATAAAAAAGGGTTTGACCCGGGGATTTGGTGAGAAAAAAAAATTTGGGTTTATTATTCTGGGTGTTTTGCCCTTTCCCCCCTCCCCCAACAAAAAAAGTTTGGGGGAAACCTGGGGCAATGGGGGGACATTTGGTGGGGAAATAAAATTATGGGGTCGAAAACCACATAGTTTTTGAGTTGGGGGGTGTTAAAAAAAATCCCTAAATCGGGGGAAAAATTTTAATTGGTTTTATTCCGGGTCCAAGCAGGGGAGGGGGGAACCCTGCCGACCCTCACAGAAGGGAGGACCGGGCAAAACCCCCCCAACCCCCAGCTAGGAGGTTTTTAAAGTTTTGGGTGGGTTTTTTGGGGTAGGTTGGGTTTTTAAAATTGGGTTTTAGGTTAGTTTATCGGGGGGGTAAACCCCCCCTAACCTTTCCTTTTGAAAACCTTTGAAAAATTTCCCTTAAATTGGACGCAGCTGAGATGGATCCCCCACGGTAACCAGACGGGCCTCTCCCCTTTCCTTGATCCAATGAGGAGACTTTTTGAGTTGGACCCGGTGTACCCTGGGGGTTGGGGGTTTTTGGCCCTGGATGTTGGCCAGCCGGGCATCCAATTGTACTTGAAAGTGTGGGTGAGACCCCCCTCAGGGTTCTTTTGTTTTTTTGGGGGGACGCATTTGAAAAATCTTGTAGCCTGAAGGTGAAGCGGGTGGTGGGGTTTGGGGGTATATTCAAGAATGCTGGGTCAAACCCCGGGCCCGGTGGAGTTTTTTCCACCGTGGGAACCTCCCACTGGAAAACACCCTACAAAAACTGCCCCGACTGGTGGATTTTTAAAAGGGGCGTCCCAAAAACAGCGAGCCCAAAGCGGCATCAGTTTTTTGATGTTTTAACATATCTAAAAATTTTTACTAGTAAAATTTACCCTTTCTGACATTAAAATATAGCTAAGTTAGTGTTCGCCACTTGTCTGAGGCTTTAGTGCAAAAAAAATTTGGCCTTGAGTGATCTTTCGATTTTACATTTAAAAACCCCCGGGCCCCCACTTTTTTCCACAAAAATGGCCGCCTCCTTTTTCCCCCCGCCGCCCCCGGCTTCCTCAAAACTTTTAACCCAAACCTATTTTAAGGCCTCCGGGCCCGATTTTACCTTAATGTGACCGGGGTGCTTCCAGTGTGGTGGCTGTCACTCTGGGTTTGTGTTAAAAAACTCTCCGTAAGGGTCGGGGGAAGAAATACGTTTGGGAAAAAATAAGTGGGGGAGGGGGGGTGAAGGGGGATGTGAAAAGTTGTGGGCCAATCAGTGACTAAAACCTCCCCCCCTGATGGGACGCTTTTGGCGTCTTTTATTTTGGGTTTTTTTTTCTTTTTCCCAAAAAAACCGATACAACGGGGGGGAAAAAAATTCCCTTGAAATGGCCCTTAGAGTTCAACTCTATGAAAAATGCCCCTGGGGTGGTGCAAAACTTTAGCACACCCTTTCCCTCCCCTTTGGGGGTGGGGGGCACAGGTAGCAAAAGCCTTCCTCTCCCTGGGGTGGTGCAAAAGTAGCACAGCCTTCCTCCCCTGGGGTGGGGGCAAAAGGGTAGCAACCCTTTCCTCCCCTTGGGGGGGATGAAACACGAAAGCACAGCCTTCCTCCCTGGGGTGGTGCACAGTAGCACACCTTCCTCCCCTTTTTTGGGGGGTGCACACGAAAGCCCCCCCTTCCTTCCTGGGGGGGTTTCAAAACGTAGCACAGCCTTCCTCCCGGGGTGGTGAAACCGTAGCACGCCCCCCTCCCGGGGGTGGTGAAACACGTAGCACACCCTGCCCCCTCCTGGGGGGTGCACACGCAGAAACACCCTTCCCTCCTGGGGGGGTTTCACACGTACACACCCTTTTCCTCCCCGGGGGTGGTGCACACGCACACAGCCTGCCTCTCCTGGGGTGGTCCCAAACGTAGCACACCCTCCCTCCCCTGGGGGGGGTCCCCAAAACGAAAGCCACCTTCCTCCCCCTGGGGGGGGCCCAAACGTAGCAAAGCCTTCCTCTCCTGGGGTGTGCTGTTTCTTGAACTTTGGGTTTGGTACCCTGTTCCAACTTTTTTAAAACCCATAAATAAAACCCCGCCGTTTTCTTTCTCTGGCCCTTGAAGCGAAAAAAAGGGTGCAGGGGCCCCTAAAGCCCTCCCAGTAATTTAGGGGGTTCAACTCCGGGGGGATTTTTTTTTTGGAAAATTTCTTTGGGGGATTCTAGCCCCAGTAATTCAGTTTTTTTTATTTTGGGCCCGGGAAGTGGCGGGGCGGGTATTCTAGGCGGGGTAGCCCCAAAGTGACTTCCAAAAAAGTACACTGTTATACCCGGGTTTTGGGAAAGGGTTCCTCAGGATCCAGCCTAAAAGCTCCTTTGGCTTTTGCGGGTTGTTGATGGGATGGGGTCAAAAAAGGGTAGAATCATGGTTCATTTGACCCCCAAAACCCTTTTAACCACATTTTTGGGGCAAATGTTCCTTTTTGGCCCCCCAATGGTATTTTGTTGGGTTTTGAAAATCAATTTTTTTTCCCATCCCTTTAAAAAACTAAAATTTTTCCTCCTTTTTAGGGACCATTATTTTTTCCTGTCTCCCACTCAAAAGTTTTTATCTAAGTCTTTTTGGGGAGTAGTGAGTTTTCGGTTTGTGCAAAAGATTTTTTTTTGTTAACTTGTGTCGTCGGCAAAGGATGTAGCGATTGAGTGTGCCAATTTTGGGATCTCTATCCCCTTCAAAAATGAGGAAAGCGGGGGGCCCCAGGCCCCAGCCCTGGGGAAAAACCGTTTGACAACATTGCGGGCATCTGATGGGTTCCCCCTTCGACCAATCTCGTTTTTCTCTGTGGGAAAAAGAAGCATGTACCTATTCTCCCAGCTTTGCCCACTTATTTCCCAATCTTTTAATTTTGGGGAAAGAATCCCATGGTCGACTTTATCAAATGTTTTTGGGGAAGTCAAGATATATGACATCCACGCTGTTACCAACCATTTGAATGTTGCCCAAAAATTTTTTGGTAAAGAGGTCAGCCATTGGGGGAGAGGCCAGGAACGGCTTGCTGAAACCATGGTGACCTCATGGGAAAATGGGGTCCCCAAAGGGCTTCCAAAGGAGTTTTCCAAAACCCCTTGGGATCGGATTTTATTTTTTCCCCCTTATTTTTTATTAATGGGATTTAGTAAATACTGGGCCCAAGTTTTCCCCCCAAGCCTTTGCTGGGCCCCCTTTTAATACGGGTTAATTAAAGCCCAAAATTTTTGGGGTGCCTGAGGGACCAAAAAGGCCGGCTTCTAGGGGGCTTATCACTCCCGTAGTTTTACTTCCCCCGCAGCCCTAACGGGTTTCCACCTTCCACCAGGGGACGCGTCCCTCCCGCCCAGCCGGGGGCGCAGTCACTCGCCGGGCTTTAAACCCCCATGGTCCCGGTGCTCGTTTTCCCCCCTCACACACCCTTCATACTTTTAAAAGGTGGTGGAAACCCAAACTCCTTTCCCCTTTTCTACAGCAAGCCAAAGCCCGGGGACTAATCCGGGTCCTACCACTGCGCCCAAAATTTTTTTTTTAAACCCCCCAGCGCCGCCCTCCTTTCCCCAAAGGGGGGGAAAGGGAAAAATTGGGGGTTTTCGCGGGCTCAACGGGGGGGTTGATATACGTAGCTCCCGTTTTACGGCCCCCCCCCAAAAACCCCTAAAGGTTTTTATCCAATCGGTCGCTGGTCGTGGCAAAGAAATTAAAAACCCGGGACTCCCCACCTGAAAGGGGCCGTGTTGGGCTTTTTTCCCCCTTGTACCGGAAGGTACACCGGGCCCCCCCCGTGCCCCCCCGCTTCGGAGATACGGGGGGCTTACCTTTCCCCCGGCTAGTAACGCCCCGGCCCTTTTTTCGGGGAGCGAAAACCCCCCCTGTCCCCCCCCGGGAAACCCCATAGTTGCATAGTTGCCCCGGGGAAATCCCTTAATCGCCCCCCCCCCTGTCATGCATGTCAACTTATAGATACAACACCAAACCCGGGGGTCGCCTTCAGGGAAAACCCGTATGTGAATACTCAAGAAAGGGCCTAAAAATCCTGTTGCAAAAATGTCTCGTAAAAGCCCCGGGGTCCCGGGGGGGAAACCCAGGGGAAGGGCCCCTGAAGGGGGTATCTAGTAGGAAATTTGTGGGAAACGTTGAGTTTCACCTCCGCCCTGAGCCCCCCGTAGGTCCGGGCCCAGGTCCCCGTGGGTCCCCAAAGGGCCCCGAGAGAGGCCCAAGGGGGAGGTAGTGTGGAGGGACGTAAGGGGCCCCTAGAGTTTCACTTCCCTACCCCCTGGGGGCAAATTTGGGGGCCCCCCTTTGGGTTTCCCCAGGCCCGGCCCCGGGAAGGCCCCTGCGGCCCCCGGGGGGGCAGTGTTTTCCTGCCCCAAACACCGGGGCGGGGCAGTGTTGCAGGGACGTCTTTGGTCCCCGTAGAGTTGCACTTCCCCTCCTGGGGGTTTTGCGGGGGATTTTCCTTTGTCCCCTTTCCCCCCCCAAGCCCCGTCGGCCCCGGGGCTCAGGAGAAAAGCCCCAGGGGCAACGCCGGGCGCCGCTATTTGCCCCCCGTGGCCCCCTTTAAACTCAGGAGGGCCCCGGAAAACACAGGGGGAAAGGGCCCCCAGGGGGGCAAGCGGAGTGGCGGGGGTTGGTTTTTGGGGGAGTGTTTTTTAACCTTGGGGGTAGCACCCCCAAGGGGTGCTGAAAAACAATTTTTTGGGGGGGCTGGGGGAAAATTTTGAAAATATTCAATGTTAGAGTTCCTCGCAATGGATAAAAAGATCGAAGGGATACTTTTTGACAAAAGTACTTTTTTTTTTTTGATAAAGTTTATCCCCAAATTTTACTGACTTTCAGTGAGTTTTTAATTTACTCCCTTTTGCGATATCTGACGTTTAGAGGGGGCGACCATCCCTGCGGATGGTAGAAAATGGTTTTTTTGGGGGAAAAAGGGCCCGCCAAGAAGATGAAAAAAAATGCCCCCTGTTTCCCAAAGGGTGTCATGCCAAAGGGGGAAATTGCAGTATGAGTTTTCCCATCTTTTGGGGCCCGATTTTTCAGGATATTAAGGGGGCAGTCCCCCCCAGTCATCTACAGTTTGGGTGAATCAACGATTTTACCAACAGAGTCAACTGATTTTATATTTCCCCCCGGTTTTTCAAGGATGGGGAAAATTTAAAAATTAATTCGTCTTTTGCGGGCTTGCAAATAACGACGCAGGCCGCGGAAGTATTCCCACTTCCCTTTGGGCGAGTTTTTTGGAGTGTCATGGGGGGGGGGTTTTCCTTTTTTTTTCTTACTCCTTATCTTCTCTCTTTGTTTTTTTTTTTAAAACCTTTTTTGCGGGTTTAAATTCTGAGGGGGATTCCTGAAGGGTCAGTCATAGTCAAGGGGGATATATCATGCCCTGTCGACAGACTTTGCATGTGGCCGTATGATGGAGCCAAGTAATGTTTCCATGGGGAGTTCCCGTTGGTACCCGACAGAGGCTTCACATTGCCCTGGGTTACAGTTACCTTTTGAAATCCTGTCAGTATGTCTTTCCAACAGAAATAGGACTCAGGCTGGTAATTCATAATTCGAAATTAATCATTTCCTTTTTTCCTTGCCCCGCACGGATTCGAACCGAGCAACACGAGATTTGCACCAAACACGGGCGCGTTAACCATTTCTGTCAATAAGGACGTCCCACTTGACTTAAGTGGTTCTTGTGTATTTATATTCATTACATGAGAAGCATCAGATCAAGTGGGAGAAGGTAGGGTCGGTCTGCACAGATGGTACCCCAGCCATGACAGGGAATAGGTTTGGCTTTACTGCTTTTGTAAAGGAGAGGGTACCAGATATCATCATGAAGCACTGTGTTCTCCATCGCCATGCTTTCGCTGCAAAGGCGTTAATTGCCGCCTCACCTCAAAGAAGTTCTGTCTGTCTGCGTTCAAGTTACTTTGTTAGGAGATGGGAAGTGAACATTAACTCCTTCTCTTCCACAGAGAAGTGCGGTGGGTCTCACGTGGGTAAATCCTGACCCGTATTGCAGAGCTCAAGGATGAGCTTGCAATATTCCTCCGAGAGTATCAGAATAAGTTGGCTGAACATTTTGAGGATGAAATGTTCATCTTCTCTCTCTCCTATCTGGCAGACATTTTCAGCCATTTGAATGAACTCAACTTGTCCATGCAAGGAATGTTTGCTAACAATCTTGTTTGTGCAGAGAAGGTAGACTCCCTCAAGAAGAAGCTCGCACTCTGGAATCGTCGAATCCAGGGAGGGAATGTGGGAAGCTTTCCTATCCTGGACGATAAATTGGGGAATAAGACAGTCAGTCCCATGCTTGTAGAATATATTGTTGCTCACCTCTCGCAGCTTGAGACCACCATGACAAAGTACTTTGCCAAGGATCAATAATTTCCAGAATGGATTCAGCATCCCTTCCTGGCAGACATGAGTGATGCTGACAACCTGAAGGAGGAGCTTATTGATCTGCAGGTGAACCAGGGTTGTTAGACAAAATTCCGCACATTACCATTGTCTGGCTTCTGGTGTGATCAGTTGGTAGCGTACCCTGGACTGGCGAGGGCAGCGCTGGAGATGATCATTCCATTTCCAACTACCAATCTGTTTGAAAAGGCATTCTCCACCATGATCCAGATCAAAACAATTGCCCGGAACCGCCTTCAAGGTAGGCTGCTCCACGACATGAGGGTGGCTCTGACCGAAATGAAGCCTGGATTTCAGAAACTAGTCGCACATAATCAATCAATCATTGGGGGCATACGCCGTCGCCCACCCTACGACGCCACTCCCGGAGGTCACCACGCGCGAGTCCCCATGCAGGCTCCTTTCCCATACCAAGCAGTTCTCGACAAGAAACATCAACTTGCCCCAGCCACGAGCCTTGTGGGCGCCCCCTTGGCCTCCTCCACGCCGGATTGTCTCTTACAGATACAACCCGATGGGAAGGATCGGTTTCAGGGTAGCGTGCCACATGCCCATATAGCCGAAGTTGGCGCTGACGGACTATGCAGGTAATAGGCCTCGATTCAGTCTCACGGTGGCAATCGTGATTTGACACGAACATCCCAGCGATTACCCCATGATTCTGCGAAGACACTTATTAACAGGCATAGATTGTCTCTTTAAAGTCGCTATTTAGTGTCCATGTCTCACAACCATCGGAGTTAAGACAGGATCACAAGCGACTTGAAGATCCGGATCTTTGTTCCTAATGCCAGGTACCGACAAAACGCCAAATACTCTTGCTGAGCGAGTCCATAACCAACCGTGGGCTATGCCTAATCCGCCTTAAGACTTCTTGACGTGACCCGCCGTCATTATGAACTGCGCTACCAAGGTATGTAAAGCGTCCAAGATCTCAATGTCCTCGCCCACACGCATGAAACAGACTGTACTGTTCATCTGTAAGCCTCCAAAAACCTGGACCTTGGTCTTAAGTCAGGAGACCTCAAGTCCCCAAGGCTTTGGCTCCTCGTGCAAGCCGCCTCGAGAGCCATCACCAGGACCACATAAGCAACAGGAACCAGGTCGGCACATAAGCAACAACAAAAAATCACGTTGATGAGTGTATGTTCAATACCCTGCTGTTTATGTTTGAGTGAGGTTGGCCATGCTCTAAACTCTTTTTTTCGTCTTTTTCTTATTGTTTTGCCTATAGTAGTGGGCATCCTTAAATTTTATATTTTGTTGAATGAACCAAAATATAGATCAAGCAGTACTTCACTTCACTTTACTTTATCCATCTAGTAGGTAGCAATTGTGGTCTTTTATCTTTTTCTTTGATTTCAACATACATATACAATAAGCCCCCAAAGGTGCACTGTCGTGTGTACCTATCTTAAGGCAAGTTTTTGTAACCAGAGTGTTAGCCAGAGTTAGGGGGTGCTGGACTTCCTAGACTGACTACAGGGAGGCTGAGGTCGAAAAAGATTAAGGAAAACGCTGGTTTAGGCGTGGCGTGGTGGAGCGGCAGAGTGGAAACTCAGCCACATCTGAGCGCGTGTTATTGGAAGGAATACCACCTAACCGCTCGCTGCACTTAGACAAATACACTAGTTTTGTGATCACTGATCCACAGCGCGTAGTGAGCACGTCTGCCCACACTCAAGCGAGAAGGGAAGTCTCTCACTGTCCTCCCTGACAGGAGGCAGGGAGACTCTGTTGGTGGTTACAGGTCAAAGATTATTTCAGTGCTGATAATGTGTGAAGTGAGGGCGTTGAAGGGACGGCCGAGAAGTGAAGAGTGTTGGCTCAGCGTTATCTTTCTGTTCCTCGCCCTCTTCACTTTCTCTCACTCTCCATCACCTTCTATCCACTCTCCCTCACTTTCCTCTCTCCTCTCCTTCTCCTCCTCTCAACTTCTCTGTCGTCGGGGGGACGGAGGGGACCCTCAGCTGTGGTCAGCAAAATCTGCAAGGTGGCTGCTGCCCTCCCTTGACTAGCAGATAAGGAAGATGGGCGTAAGAATACATCATCGCACTTCTCACTCTCTCTCCGTCATCAGTTCTCTCTGTCTCTTTCTGTCTCCTCCTCCATTTCACCCATTATCCTTTCTTTCCCTTCTTTCCTCATTCTTCAACGTCTCCAAGCCCTCACATCCTTTTCATTAAGTGGACCTATTGAAGATGCTGTCTTGAGCTTCTTTTTGGCGTAGGCCAAATAGGCATAGAAGAATTTGCTGTGTACCTTAAGTGCTCTATTGCTTGCAGTTCTTCCATTTTCTTTCCTCTTTCAGAGACAGAATGAGCATCATCTCAATCTCCTCAAGCTTCTGATGAGTTTAGCGAGGGTGGGGCTGTGGAGTGTCTTCTTGAACTAGCTCTTGTTAAGGATCTTTTCTGTCATTAGAGTTTTCCTATCCCGAGGGATTTGTTTTCTCACGTGACTGTTTTTTGGGATTTTGTGGGGCACATTATTTTTGCCGACTTCCAGGCATTCTCTTTAGGAAGATATCGAGAGCTTCATTGTGTTTCTTCTCCCTCTTTAAAAAGTGCCGCCAGTCAGTTGCAAAGTTCTCCTCCCAGTTTGTCCCAGTCTATCTTATTGCTATAGAAGTTAAAGTAATCGTCCGACCCATTTTTCTTTGCATAATTATGTGAATGTCATAAAAATACCTAATCCACAAAAAAAAATAGTCATTTCCACGCCTTATTTTCCCTAAAAAACATGACTTTTGTAAAAAAGCGGGAAAAAAACAACCAGCCCCATTCCAGCGTGGCGGGAAATTAAGGCTCTTGCCCTGTGCAGTGGCAGTGTTTCTGGAAAAGCCAAATCCGATTCCTGCTTTGGACCAGTCTGTTGGACAGAGAGGCGTTGTTCTTGTCAAAATCCCCACACCCTCCTTGATGTCACTCACAATGGCGGCTTTCGACTCCTCAAACAGCGCATCCAGGTCTTAATCCCATCGGAAGGGTGTTTAGGGTTTGAGTAGTTCGCGAAACGGCAACATTTTATCTGCCATGCTGAATGCATAGCTGACCGGCTCACCACCCCAAACCAGCACGTACGTCCGGATGTTGCGGGGCTGGGGACTCTCGTAATGGCTCGTAGGTATGCACTGCAGGGTGAACTGTGTCCCAGTTCGTAATTTCGTACCTTGCAAAACTCAACAGTGTCTTGTGCAAACCACGAATTTCTCTGGGTTAAGTGTGACGCATGGTGAACGCAACATTTTGATGAGCATTCTGAAACTTGGAAGAAAACTGCTTTCTGGTGGTGTCGACCAGATTAGAGTATCATCGGTGCACTTAGTTTATGTAGTGTTGATAACGTGGAGGATGCGATTATTCGGTTATAGCGTCTGGTATAGCCATCGCCCGATGCAATGTTCCTTGTGAGTGCAACACAGTTAGCGATACCTTCCCCAAGGTGGATTAAATGTTGTGTAGTGTCGGTCACCGCTGTAGAGGGGACACTGTGATACCCATTCAGGCACAAGAAACTGATTCCTCTCATGCTCTGGGCAATGGAACGTCTTTGATGGAAATGGGCCTTTGGGTTGTGATGAGTTTCCCTTTTTGATAGGCATTAAGAGCCTGAAAACCCACTGTGCGTCGTGGTTCACCTTTCTCTTTGCACATACAATCATGCGGTGCCACCAAGAACAGGTCGCCAATGGGGACCTGGTACAATGACGCGAAGGCCTTACGTCTTGGTCTAGGCCAGCTTTGATTTCGCAAGCCAGTGAATGGGACGGGATTGCTGTGGCATGCGGTGGCTCTGCGGTCTGTATTGACATAATTCTCAGGGTTTCACATTTTTTAAGTGGCTGGTGTTCACGTGTATTGAATGTGCCTGTACGTATTAGTTAATCATCCACTGTTTTAGTTTGGGAAATTATCAACTGTGGTGGAAAGGGCAGTGTGTTGGCATGTTGGCGTAAATAACGGTGTGGGCAGTAGCATGGTAGTGAATCCTTTTTCGGATGAGTCTGCGCTTGGGATAGGGTTGATGACATGACTTCCCCCTACTGTCGAGGAAGTTGTTGGTGACATGCCAAGCGCCCCCACTACACATGCTTAGGGCTGAGGAAAGATTCCTGTAGAAATATCCGTGACATACACACCTGTCTAGTTTCTTTGGTTTCCTCTTGGCGGTCCGTTCCAGCGAAGCGGAGGATTGCTGCACCAAGATGTTTATACCTTCGTTGTTAGCTGCATGCATTCTCATGGAGACTGGGATGAGGTCTTTTTTGTACGAGGCCAGGCGAAGAATCACACCATGCTGGTCAAGACAGCTGGCAGCCCGTGTCGGCCATTACTGGGAGGTTCATGGTATTGTTTGGTGGCCTTCAATGAAATCCCAGGTCTCTGTAGTCCGCTCCCAAGCAGACATGGGAAACTTATGACTTGGTTGTGCACGTGATGCCTTGTTCGTCCCCAGCAGTCCGAAATCGGGTCAGATCGGTTGATGGTCAGTGTCAATGAACGACCGGTAGCTTGTTGACATCCTGGCTGACATTGGATTATAAGGGTGCTAGTGGTACCTTGGGTTGTCCGTGTCTCAGAGGTGTGGATGGGATGCTGCAAAGGCCTTGGAAGACGGCTTTCCCTTCATAATCCGCTGCAGCGGCATGGGAGCGCTGGACATACTGCGACACATAACTGCAATTAAAGTATGTAGCTTGTACACCTTTACAGTGTGATTAATTGCGGGCACCAACTTTTTTCTGATGTGGGGTGGAGCTTTCTTACCATGACCATTTCTATACAATAGGAACAGCCAACTGGGGAATCCGTGTATAGACGCTTTCCCGTATGGGTGGGTGGCACTGATTGTGTTTTAATTCCTTGATAAAGACTGTGAGTGGCGGCTGCGCCTTGTGAGTGAGTAAAGCCCGGTTCCCACCATCCCGCTTGTAGGCCGCCGTAAAAACAAAAAAGATGTCAAATGAGTCACAACAAAGCCCCGCCCACCGTACCGCGTTGGCCCCCGTACAAAGTTAAATTAATATCTCCCGCTGGGCGGTGTCCGCTCGAGCGGAGCGCCCTGCCCCCAGTTTACCACAAATACCCCCCAAGGGGTTGATGTGGGACGTCATTGTTGGCGGTTTTTGAAAAGACGGCCGTCAAGCGGGTTGGGGGGAAAACCGGCCTTAAGTGTGATAGAAAGCGCTTGCCGCTTTTTTACCTCAAAAAATTTGAACTCCCCTAAAGGGGGCATTTCTGGTTAGGGTTCCCCAAATAGGCAAAGGCTTATTTTTACTGTCTTTCAAACCTTGGTAAACACTCTCGCAAGTCTCATCTGGTAATGAACATCAGTATTAACAATTCTGGCACTGTAGCCAAAACTTACATCATTGGCCTGCCCTTTGACGAGCTCCGAACCCCAAAGTATTTGGTTCATCGTATCTTGTTTTCATTTAGCAATTTGAATCTAGCACCTTGCTTTTTTTTCTCTGAAGCGGGGGTTTTCATAGTGCAAGCCGACCCCTCGTTCCCCTCTGCGATTTGTGACAGCGGATTTGGGTCGGTTCTACGTAAGCCACTTCACAGCATTCGGAGCTTTTATGATTTTTCCTGTCCTGCCCTTTGTAGCCGAGACATATCCTTCCATCGAGTAAAAAAGTTAGACCATTCCTCCCCATCCGCCAGATTATTGTGGGGCCTCATGACTTTATCTACCTTTGACCTTTTGTGGGGTGCGTTTGTGTGGAGTGCTCTGTAGGATTGTCATCCCCCCCAAAATCGCGAACACACGGGCCCTGGCCTCTCCTATTTTTTTCGTATTTTCCCCAAAAAAAATTATCGTTCAAATTTTTCTCAAAAGTTTTTACATGCTTCCCCCCCCCCCCCCCGGGATTTGTTAATCCAAGGGGGGGCCATCTCTTCCCCTCCCCCAAATTCTCTCTTCTCTCCCTCTCTTCCCCTCCCCCTTCTCTCTCTTTCTTTATCTTCTCTTCCCTTTCCTCTCCCTCCTCTCTCTCTTTTCCCCCTTCTTTTTGTCTCTGTCACGTCCATCTTTTTCTTCCCTCCCTTCAAAAATTTCAGTAACCTTTCCCCCTTTCTCCTTCCTCTACTTTTTTGTCTCCCCCCCCTCTTCCCCCTCTCTCCCTTCCCTTACCTGCTTCTTACAACACCGTTCCTCCTACCTGGGGGCCCTTCTGCTCCTCCCCCCTTTCCCTTCCTTATTTTTCCTTCTGCTCCCTCCCCCATCCACCTTCCTTTCCTCCCTCCTTCCGCCCCTCCCCCTTCCCCCTCCCTATCTTTTCCCCCTCTTTTAAAACTTTTAAAAACTGTCATTAGTGTAAGCAGACTTAAAAACTTAATTACTATTCATTACACCTCTGAAAAAAAGGGAATACTACCACCATACTGCTATATTTACACTGCTATCTATTTTTGGGATGAGTAGTAAAATAGTCATATTTGAAACATAGATATTTAGAGCGAGAGAGAGAAGAGAGAGAGAAGAAAGGGGGAGAGAGAGAGAGAGAGGGGAGAGAGAGAGAGAGAGGGAGAGAAAAATTTTTTTTTGAAAAAGTGAAAAAAATTTGAAAAGAAAGTAAAAAAAAAGAAGTTGGGTGCGGGGCGGGTGGGGGGGGTGGGAGAGAAGGTCTGGTAATAGTGACCACATTTAAATTTTATATATTCTGGCCCCGTTCCCTTGTTTTTAGGTGTTGGTTTTGAAAGTTTCTTGAGGAAGGATAAAGTTTTTGGGCCCCGAGACTCACCTTTTTAAAAAAGCAGGGTTGGGTTTTTGGCAGGAGTTAAACCCCTAATTTCCAAATTTCCTTCTTTTTTTTTCTTTCCCACTCTCTCCTCTTCTCTCTCCTCCTTTTCCTCTCTCTCTCCTCTTCTCTCCTCTCTCTCTCTCTCTCTCTCTCTTCTCTCTCTCTCTCCTCTCCTCTCTCCTCTCTCTCTCTCTCTTTTTGACACTATCCCCAGTGAGGAATTACCATTCTAAAGTAAATTAAAAAATACTTTAATTTAGATATTTCCAAAAAAATTTATGGCTAATTCACACATCTACGGCGCACACACAACACCCACCCCACACACACACACACACACACACACACCCTCCCCAGGTTACGAAAATTTTTTGCATAGCCATTATTTTTTTCCCAAAACAAAGAATGTAAATATTTAAAAAGTTTTCTTCTCCGTTGATGGAGGAAGGGGCCCGTTAAGGGCTCAATGGGGAAGGAGGAAGGGAGGGGGGGGGGGGGGGGGCTGTTTAAATTGTATAGCTGTTGGTGCGGGATTTTAAAAATAAATTTCTCATAGGGAGCTATAAGTCGGAAGGTTTTTTGAAACAGGTGGGCATTTAGTGGGGGGGGGAGCGGGTCTCCAAGAGGAGATGAGCGAACATTTTTAGACAAGGGGAAAAGATTTGAGAAATTGATGGGATTGCCTCGCCCCAAGTGTTCGCGAAGTACATGGCGTGACTGTACCACGATTGCTGCATCCAGGTCTTCCGTGGTAAACTCGCATCCAGTCACAGGGCAACTGACGGCAGGCATGGTTGCTTGTAGCCGTGTAAAGCAGTGGGTACAGCTGGGTCAGGTGGTAGGTTTCACAGCCAGGGCCTTCAAATTTTGTTCAGACAAGAATGTCTGTCCTCCAGGACAGAGCGCTGAAATACCACAGAAAATCGCAGCTGAGTCTTTGGTAAAACGACGGTCTAACTTGCTAATCAAACAGTCTAATACTTCATACAAGATGCTGCTGTGCTGCACGTGACTTGAGTCAGATCTTTGACCGGTTGTTTCCAGCACGATGAATTCATCAAGTTGTCGAGGTTTTCTTCTCCGACTTCTATTCATTAATGGTGAAATGCAGCATTTCTTACAGATTTCAGTAACCTTCTCAGAGTACTGCTCGATCAAGTTGGAGTTTTGCCTATCAGCTAGATCTTCGCTGAGTGATGAAATGAGCTTGACTGCTTTTCCTAGGTCAGCTTGTTTGTCCTGTAGCTGATATGTCTGTCTATGTCTATATGTATGTCTGACTGTCTTGTGATACTATATGAATTTTTCCTAGAATTTCCGAGGAAAAATGCAGTAAATAAACAAACTCTGCGTCTATCTGCGCAAGTAGGCTATACCTCGAGCGGATACAGCTCGAGATCCAGTGTCATCTGCAGAATTCTCCTTCAGGAGTCTTAATTACTATATACATTCCAGCCGCAGCAAAGCGTTTCACACGAGATGGCCCGACACCACCACCGTGTGTTCACAAGCGACGCCTGATAAGGCCTGCCTTATCATACTCAAGAAAGGGAGGTCATGACCCACCCTGCGACCCTCTCGGGTCACGAGCCAATTTATCTCCTCTCCTCTCAGAGAAAGTCAGGTGGTGTTATCATATACTATACATAGCATACACCAAGTCATACACACATATTTCATCTCCTGCAGACATCACAAACCAAATACACATCAATTTTCGAAATCATACCAAACAAAATATTACTGTTGCGTCAACAGGGAGGAATAACCACTATGCAGTTGTGATGACGTGAATGGAGAAGAACTGGAGGAATAAAACTAACCAAACTAATAATTAATTAGCCACGTATAAATATACGCCACTAAATGGTAGACATTTTAAATGTAAACATAGGTAAATGCACGAAGCTTATAAA
>JACEEZ010011355.1:32500-58652 GCA_016584305.1 Chionoecetes opilio
TCGGGGGCAGAGAGGCAGTCCCCTTCGGTTTCCCTGTCGTCCTCGGGGGCAGATAGGCAGTCCCCCTCGGTCTCCCTGTCGTCCTCGGGGGCAGAGAGCAGTCCTTCTCGGTCTCCCTGTCGTCCTCGGGGGCGGAGAGGCAGTCCCCCTCGGTCTTGCTTGTCGTCCTCAGGAGCGAAGAGGCAGTCCCCCTCGGTTTCGCTGTCGTCTTCGGGGGCGGAGAGCCTGAGTCATCCTCCGTCCCCGAGGACGGAGGATGTACGCACAATGTTCACCTTCAAGGCAGCAGCTGATGAATAAAAGAATTTGTGTACTTCTGGCACGATAGAGAGAGAGAGAGAGAGAGCGAGAGCGAGAGCGAGAGCGAGAGCGAGAGCGAGAGAGAGAGAGACGAAACAGGATAAAAAAAAGGCTATGAGCATATTGCATGTTTGTACATTCATGCAAAAAACAACATTTGCTGTCAAGCATTTGTGTAGCAAAGAAATGCTGGTCGGTTGATCAATAGTCGTGTAGATATTGCGCCGATGACAACACAGTGTAGGTAAGAGCCGTAACCCCTTATGAAGGTGTTGGTGCGGCCAGCAGGCTAGAACCTGATGAGGCTGGAGTTGAGGGGGGAGGGAAAGATGCTTGCAGTAACATGCTACATAAGAGTCATTATTCTGTACTATGAAGGTGTTGGTGCGGCCAGCAGATTGGAACCAATGATGTTGGAGTTGAGGGTTGAGGAAAAGACGCTACATAAGTCATTATTCCGTATTTACTCATGTATATTGCTCCTTAACGACCACGAGGGTGAACCTTCAAGCTACGATCTCTAGGACGGCGTTGCTTTCCTTAATACAGCCCACCCTGGTGTGATGAGCGATCAGTGGAAGGCAAAACTTCTCGCTGCCATGCCTCAACAAGGGACAGTGTTCACCTTCAAGGCAGCAGCTACTGTGATGACTAGCTTCCTGGTGGCGGCAGCCTGGGTCTCCCTCCACGCGGTCTGGACCTGCAGCGGCCCGGCCACGGCACGCTGTGGGATGTACGGCGGTGGGAACATCAAGGAGTGTACAGTACTCTCTCCAATTACTCTTCAATTACTGTCTTAGCACCTTCTTTCTATATTCTTTTGATCTCACCGACTAGGCAGCTGTGACAGGAGGTATTTTCCTAGTTCCCGCCCCCATTAGCCAGGTGTCTTTTCTCCGCGCTCCTTGACCTGTCTATAAAGGTGGTTGACCGCGTCTGCCCGAGACTCTCGACACTCACACTCAACCCCACTACTCACGGCCCTCAGAGGTCACACACATATTCTGCGCTCGTCTCGTCGGGGCGGCCACGTTGTGCCGCCCGCCCCAACATATTCCATTGTTCCTGTACTCCACTTCTGCTGAGCAATATATTCATCTTCTGTCTACAAGTTGGTAATTATTCCTCATACCCATGCACGCATAAGAGACACTCGGTAGACATACACAGACCTCAGAACACGTGTTGACCACACCACTCCTCTGAGCCTAAACCGCTCGTGCCACGGCTACCACAACCGACGCTACCAACACGCCCGCCACCAGCATCTCATCTCATGTTCCTGCCCTGCCTCTACTCATCATATTCAAGTTATGTACCACTTTCCCGGTACAGAATGGTAACAGCGGTGTACAGAATGGTCTCTTTGTCTGTGTCTCTTTTGTGTGGGTATGTGCGTCACCATGCACGTGTTGCTCAATATTGATGTCCTGATGTCCCATGATGTCCTGATGTCCCATGATGTCCTGCCCACGGCGCCTATACCCATGTTCCTGTTTTGATGTCGCGTGCCGCACGCCTGCACGCCTATCCTCTCTCTTGGTTGGATGTCCCCGCCCGCACGCCCACGCCCATGCGGCTCCTCGTGCCCTTTGATGTCGGGTATGTCATGTGCGACTTCGCACAGCTTGCGGCCCCCGCCCCATCCACACGCTACTCTGAGTCGTGGGGGTCTCCCCACGCCCGTGTCCCTCGCACGTGCTCATCTTCCACCCCCCGAAACCTCGTGGCCCCCCCATGTGGTTTTCAGCTTCTTCCCTGCAAACGGATCGTCGCAAGGTTTTTATTTTCTTCACTGGACAATTGTGACTTTTCATATTTTGCGTGTGTTTTTTTTTTCTTGTCTTTTGGAAAGGGGACTCAAGTCTCCTTTTCTTTGCGAATTCTGTGTGCCCCAAATTTTGACTTTATTTGACTCTTTTTCTGGTTACATTTTATCCCTGTTCCTTGGTTTCTGGTACAAATATCAGTCAGATCGGTAAAAGCGCTCATCCAGGTTTGATCGCACGATACGATGGGTTTTTTATCGCGGTACGGGTGGCCGACAGAAAGACGGGGAAGCATCAACATGTTCAAAGTGTCTTTCCCTGCGCGCGTCCAAAAGTCATTCATTTTTCCCCTGTCCCAGCTCAATATCCAATTCCGGAACGCCCCTTGGGATACAGAGGTGTTGATCTCCTAAAAGCTTCCTCGAGTACGTCTGGTTACCCTACTGTTGTTTGTGTGATCTTTTTTTCTGGGTACGTCATTTTAGCTCCCCCCGTGACAATCAGCAGTCCGGTGGCTCGAGCTCTTGTTTCATTAATCAAATTCCTTTACAAAACCCAAATCAACTTTTAGACAACGGGGGAATTTTCAAAAAACCCTTGTGAGTAATTCCATTTTCCTGTACCCCACTTTTTCCGAGCAATAATTTTTATCTTCTGTCGACAATTGGTAATTATTATCATACCCATGCACGCATAAGAGACACTCGGTAGACATACCAGACCTCAGAAAAACGTGTTTACCACACCCCTCTGAGCCAAAACCGCTCGTGCACGGTACCACAACCGACGCTACCAACACGCCCCCCCCCCCCAGCATTATTCATTTCCTGCCCTGCCCTATTCATATTCAAGTTATGTACCCCTTTCCCCCTAAGGAGGCCCCCTTGGTGGTCGGACCTTGCGCCTTTGCGGGTGACGAACCTGTACGCGGCTGCCCGGCCCCGAGCAGCGGGGTGGCGGGGGCCCCCCCTGCCTGTGCTCGGGGCCTTTTGGAGGCGCGTGAAACACGTCAGCACACCCCTGTTTGAGACGCGCCTGGGGCCCTCGCCGAGGAGTCGGACCTACAGCGGCGCCGTGCTGCGCTCGGGCCGCCCCCGGGAAAATTTGGTCTCATGTCAGGTTCTGTCCTCCCTGGCGCGAACCACCCAACGAAGACCCGCTCACCAACCCTCGCCCCTGTCCCCCGTCAAGACAGTCACAAACCTCTAAGGAACATGCTTCTCCCTCACAAAATCTTCCAGGCAATACACCAAAACCCAGTCGAATGCAAACCTGTGCACACCCTGCGTCCCTTTCCCCTCCCCCTCTAAAATCCCGCCCCCGATCTCCCTCCCTCTGTCCCCCCTAAAACCAACCCAAGCCATCCCCGCTCTAAATCCCGCCCCTGACGTCCCTCCCTCTGTCTCCCCCTAAACCACCATGTCCACTCCCCGCTCTAAAATCCCGCCTCTTGAATGTCCCCTCTGTCTCCTGTCTCTTCTATAGCCACAATGTCCACTCCCCGCTCTAAAATTCCCGCCTCGTCATGTCCCTCCGTCTGTTTTCCTCCTAACAACCACCATGTCCACTCCTCGCTCCTCAACCCGCCTCTGTGTCCCTCCGTCTGTCTCCCTCCTAAACTCATCATGTCCACGTCCCCGCTCTAAAATTCCGCCGCCTCTGGATGTCCCTCCGGCTATCTCTTCCTAACCCCCAATGTTCCACTCTCCCGCTCTTAAAATCGCCGCCTCTGATGTCCCTCCGGCTGTCTCCTCCTAAACCCCCAATGTCCAATCCCGCAACAGAGCGGTGCCACATATTTTCCCCAAAGCCTATATCTTCAAACCCCGTAAGACTCCTCTTCGGCCTAACCCCACCCCTGTGTCCCTGCGCGTGTTTCCTCATCAACGCCGATGTCCTCTCCTCCGCCTACAATCCCGCCCCTCATGTTCCCGCGTGTGTTCCCTCCCGCACACGTAAAGTCCAATCCCCTGCCTACAACAGTCCCGTGACACCCAAGCCCCTGACCTCGACCTTCGCCTGGCGCCGGGACATAGTCAACTGCCGGTGTCCGCTGTGTCTTCTCTATCGTCCCACATCTGCAACCAAAACATACTTCACAAAACTAACAGAAAACACCAAGGAGCCCCCGGCGTGGTGGTCGCGGCCGCCGTCACAAGAGGACGAGGGTGACGAAGCCTAAGAGGAAGAAGATAAGGCGATCGAGTGCGAGGAGGAGAACAGTGTCTCCGACAGCCGCGGGCCGCGTGTCACAGCACGCCCGCAGCAGACCACGCGTGGCATCTGTATGTCGTGTGTGGCGCTGCCGAGAGGCGGAGATAACACTTACTCATTGCACTCACACCTCGCTTAAGGAAGCACACTCTACCTCAACCTGCAGCAGGCGACTCAGACTGACCTGACAACTGAAATAGTGAACCCAAACGGCAATGCCCGCGGAGAGGACGACCCACAGTGAGGGCTGCAGAGCCTGTCGCCGCACGCCCTTGCCGCCACACAAGCTGTGCACCGAGCACTTCTTGGCACCGGACGCAGCCCAGGGCGTCGCCTCCATGGTCCTGCAGGGTGGTCGCCCCAAGAGGCCCGGTGTAGCCTTGTTTGTATTAGGATTCATTACCAGAAGTGTTAAAAGTAGAAGTGCGGAAGTTATTTTAAAGCTCTATCTGGCGCTACCTCACCTAGACTATGCGGTTCAGTTTTAGTCTCCATATTACAGGATGGATATAGCTTTGTTAGAATCAGTGCAGAGAAGGATAACCAAAATGATTCAAGGGATGCATAACTTTATTTACGAGTGGAGATTGAAAATATTAAGGTTACACTCGCTTGAGAGACGCAGAGTAAGGAGCGATAGAAAAGACTTCATAGAAAACAACAACAACACCTTCAAGTTAGATGATCAAGAGCAAACACTTGCCAAAAGTACTTACTTGTTATAACACGTCATTTAATGAATGTTGCCAGCCTGTGTTGCGGCGAAATCAAGCCAACCTTTACACTGAACTATGCGGACACGCGCCCAGAGTACCTCAACAAGCAGATGTCTAATTGTACCGTAGCGTCGGTCTTATTGCCTCATTTGTGTCCCGGTTCATTACTTAACATACCGCAGGCTGTTTTTAACCCAGTCAAGGGGGTGCCCTTTAGTGGGCAGTCCCTTGCCAGTCCCAAGCCCAGATAAATGGGGAGGGTTGGGGTTGAGCTAAATCCCCATCCACATAAAAAACACTCTTTTACTAAAACCATGGCCCAGCCTCGGAATTAGGACAGACCTTCAGATGACGACTTAGTGATCAGCGTCAGTGGTGATCACGAGACCCTGACCACTCCTATGACCACCCCCAACGGTCCTCGAGTGGCGGACGGCCAGGCCTTTGAGACGGCAGCCTCTGGCCGTGACCCCCCCGCGTGGCAAGGGCTGCTCGGGGGTAAGGAAGAAAGCATGAAGCTGGATTGCTCGCATTGCTCGCTTGTCTAAGACTGTGAGAAGTGTTTCCCTCAAATAAGAGGCAAGCAAAGAAAATCAATCCGTGCATTGATTAAACAGCAGAAGATGAAGGCGAAGCGAGAACAGGATAAGGCGCTGAACGCCTAAGTTGAAGAGGACAAGAAACAAGAAAGAAAAGCTGTCCAGGGGCACGGAGCTCTTGAGGAAGAGTCTTAGATCGTCAACAGATTTCAAGATCAATCTCCGGGACTCAAGTGCGAGCATGGTGTATTTGTCTCATTTTGTAAGCCAGGTTCCTGTCAAACAAATAGCGAAGAAAAAACCAGCTGATAGATCATAAAATGACGAAGAAAAAGAAGAGGGCGGAGAAGCAAAGTGATTGGCTGATAGGTGACAAGGAACAGAAGCAAAATCGTAATATGGCACTTTTGGCCCTGCAGGAGGAGGACATGAATGCAGCCGAGGAGCCTCCCCGGTGACTAGGAGTTCCTGAAGAAGAGTCTGAGCAAGAGGACGCAGACAGCCCTCAGCTGGACTGCGAGCATGGCGCGTGCGTCTTTGACTGCGATCAGTGTTTCCAACCAACAAAAGGAAAGCAGAAAAAAATTATCCGCGTACGGATTAAGCCAGAGAAGAAGAAACCGCGAGATCGTATTATGACGCTTTTGGCCAAGAAAAGGAAGACATGAATGTCGCCGAAGAGCCTCCCCGGGGACAAGGAGTTCCTGAAGAAGAGTCTGAGCAAAAGGACGCAGACAACCCTCAGCTGGAGTACGAGCACTGCGCGTTGGTCTCAGACTGCGATAAGTGTTTCCTTCAAATACAACACAACCAAAGAATATTAATTATTGCGTTGATTAAGCAGAAGATGAAGACTAAGCTAGAACATAATAAGGCGCTCAACGCCAAAGTTGAGAAGAATAATGAAGAAAACGCTGCCCAGGGGAACGGAGCTCCTGAGGAAACGTCCGATTTCGTCAAAAAGTTTGAAGATCGATTTCCGGAACTCAAGTGCAAGCATTGTGTATTTGGCGCGTATTGTGACCAATGTTCCGATAAATTAGCTGGCGAGGAAAGAAAAAAGCTAAAAGATTATAATATGATGAAGAGAAAGAAGAGGTTCCGGCTGAGGAGTGAGCGTGTAGCGGCGCTTAACGCCGAGCTGGCCAAGGCGCAGAGCGAGGTGGCAAACAACGACCCGCCACCAACAACTCACCAACAGCAAATCAGGTTCACATTTGATCCAGACCTGCCGCGGCCTATTAAGAATCGGGAACATCTTTATGAAGATTACTTTAAGAGTGAATTGGGCGTAATTGACCAGAGTGAGCGACGCCTCCACGAGCTGAATGACGACACGGAGGTCTTCACTGAGGACATGCAGGCGATGGCTGCCCGACGCGGCTATACAAAGGCCTGAACACGCGGGGCAAGTATATGTGGAGCCGCAGCGATGGACTTCATAGAAAACAACAACAACACTTTCGCGTTAGATGATCAACAGCAAACACTTGCCAAAAATACTAACTTGTTACAACTAGTCATTGAATGAATGTAGCCTACCTGTGTTGCGGCGAAATCAAGCCAACCATTGCACTGAACTATGCGGACACGCGCCCAGACTACCTCAACAAGCAGATGTCTAATTGTACCGTAGCGTTGGTCTTACTGCCTCATTTGTGTCCCGGTTCATTACTTAACTTACCGCAGGCTGTTTTTAACCCAGCCAAGGGGGTGCCCTTTTTTGGGCAGTCCCTTGCCAGTCCCAAGCCCGGATAAATGGGGAGGGTTGAGGTTGGGCTAAATCCCCAACCTCATAAAAAACACACTTTTTATTAAAACCATGGCCCAGAATCGGAATTAGGACAGACCTTCAGATGACGACTTAGTGATCAGCGTCAGTGCTGATCACACGACCCTGACCACCCCTATGACCAACCCCAACGGTCCTCGAGTGGTGGACGGCCAGCCCTCGAGACGTCAGCCTCTGGCCATGACCCCTCCCGCTTGGCAGGAGCTGCTCGGGGATAAGGAAGAAAGAATGAAGCTGGATTGCTAGCATTGCTCGTTTGTCTCAGACTGTGAGAAGTGTTTCCCTCAAATAAGAGGCAAGCAAAGAAAATCAATCCGTGCATTGATTAAATAGCAGAAGATGAAGGCGAAGCGAGAACAGGATAAGGCGCTTAACGCCAATGTTGAGCAGGACAAGTAGCAAGAAGGAAAAGCTGTCCAGGGGCACGGAGCTCCTGAGGAAGAGTCTGAGATTGTCAACAGATTTCAAGATCAATCTCCGTGACTCAAGTGGGAGCATGGTGTATTTGTCTCATTTTGTAAGCCAGGTTCCCGTCAGTCAAATAGCGAAGAAAAAAAACCAGCTGATACATCATAAAATGACGAAGAAACAGAGGAGGGCGGAGAGGCAGAGTAATCGGCTGAGAGGCGAGAAGGAACAGAAGCGAGATCGAATTATGGTACTTTTGCCCCGGCCGGAGGAAGACATGAATGCCGCCGAGGAGCCTCCCCGTGGACTAGGAGTTCCTGAAGAAGAGTATGAGCAAGAGGACGCAGACAGCCCTCAGCTGGACTGCGAGCATGGCGCATGCGTCTTTGACTGCGATCAGTGTTTCCAACCAACAAAAAGAAAGAAGAAGAAAAAATCCGCGAACGGATTAAGCAAGAAAAGAAGAAACCGTGAGATCTTATTATGGCGCTTTTGACCAAGCTGGAGGAGGACATGAATGTCGCCGAGGAGCCTCCCCGAGGACAAGGAGTTCCTGAAGAAGAGTCTGAGCAAAAGGACGCAGACAGCCTCAGATGGACTGCGAGCACTGCGCGTTGGTCTCAGATTGCGAGAAGTGTTTCCCTCAAATACAACACAACCAAAGAACATTAATAATTGCGTTGATTAAACAGAAGATGAAGACGAAGCGAGAACATAATAAGGCGCTCAACGCCAAACTTGAGAAGAATAATGAAGAAAACGCTGCCCAGGGGCACGGAGCTCCTGAGGAAACGTCCGAGATCGTCAAAAATTTGAAGATCGATTTCCGGAATTCAAGTGCAGGCATTGTGTATTTGTCGTGTATTGTGACCAATATTCCCGTAAGTTAGTTGGCGACGAAAACAGAGCTAAAAGATTATAAAATGATGAAGAGAAAGAAGAGGCTCCGGCTGAGGAGCGAGTATGTAGCGGCGCTTAACACCGAGCTGACCAAGGCGCAAAGCGAGCCGGCAAACACCGACCCGCAACCAACAACTCACTACCAGCAAATCAGGTTTACGTTTGATCCAGACTTGCCGCGACCTATTAAGAATCGGAAACATCTTTATGAAGATTACTTTATGAGTAGATTTGTCGTAATAGACCAGAGTGAGCGACGCCTCCACGAGTTGAATGCAGACACGGAGGTCTTCACTAAGGACATGCAGGTGATGGCTGCCCGACGCGGCTATACAAAGGCCTGAACACGCGGGGCAAGTATATGTGGGGCCGCGGCGATGGACTTCATAGAAAACAACAACTACACTTTCGATTTAGATGATCAAGAGCAAACACCTGCCAAAAGTACTTACTTGTTATAACACGTCATTGAATGAATGTTGCCTACCTGTTTTGCGGCGAAATCAAGCCAACTATTGCACTGAACTATGCGGTCAAGCGCCCAGACTACCTCAACTAGCAGATGTCTAATTGTACAATAGCGTCGGTCTTACTGCCTCATTTGTGTCCCGCTTCATTACTTAACTAACCGCTGGCTGTTTTTATTCCAGCCAAGGGGGTGCCCTTTATTGGGCAGTCCCTTGCCGGTCCCAATCCCGGATTAATAGGGAGGGTTGAGGTTGGGCTAAATTCCCAACCTCATAAAAAACACCCTTTTATTAAAACCATGGCCCAGCCTCGGAATTAGGACAGACTTACAGATGACGACTTAGTGATCAACGTCAGTGCTGATCAGGCGACCCTGACCACCCCTATGACCACCCCCAACGGTCCTCGAGTGGCGGACGGCCAGGCCCTCGAGACGTCAGCCTCAGGCCGTGACCCCCCCGCGTGGCAGGAGCTGTTTGGGGGTATGGAAGAAAGCATGAAGCTGGATTGCGAGCATTGCTCGTTTGTCTCAGACTGTGAGAAGTGTTTCCCTCAAATAAGAGGCAAGCAAAGAAAATCAATCCGTGCATTGATTAAACAGCAGAAGATGAAGGCGAAGCGAGAACAGGATAAGGCGCTTAACGCCAAAGTTGAGCAGGACAAGAAGCAAGAAGGAAAAGCTGCCCAGGGCTACGGAGCTCCTGAGAAAGAATCTGAGATCGTCAACATATTTCAAGATCAATCTCCGGGACTCAAGTGCGAGCATGGTGTATTTGTCTCATTTTGTAAGCCAGGTTCCCGTTATTCAAATAGCGAAAAAAAACCCCAGCTGATAGATCATAAAATGACGAAGAAAAAGAAGAGGGCGGAGAGGCAGAGTGATCGGCTGAGAGGCGAGAAGGAACAGAAGCGAGATCGTATTATGGCACTTTTGCCCCGGCTGGAGGAGGACATGAATGCCGCCGAGGAGCATCCCCGGGGACTAAGAGTTCCTGAAGAAGAATATGAGCTAAAGGACGTAGACAGCCCTCAACTGGTCTGCGTGCATGGCGCGTGCGTCTTTGACTGCGATCAGTGTTTCCAACCAACAAAAGGAAAGAAGAAAATAATAATCCGCGAACGGATTAAGCATGAGAAGAAGAAACCGCGAGATCGTATTATGACGCTTTTGCCCAAGATGGAGGAGGACATGAATGTCGCCGAGGTGCCTCCCCGGGGACAAGGAGTTCCTGAAGAAGAGTCTCAGCAAAAGGACGCAGACAGCCCTCAGCTGGACTGCGAGCTTTGTGCGATAGTTTCAGATTGAAAGAAGTGTATCCCTTCAAATACAACACAACCAAAGAACATTAATCATAGCGTTGATTAAGCAGAAGATGAATACGAAGCGAGAACATAATAAGGCGCTCAACGCCAAACTTGAGAAGAATAATGAAGAAAACGCTGCCCAGGGGCACGGAGCTCCTGAGGAAACGTCCGAGATCGTTACAAAATTTGAAGATCGATTTCAGGAACTCAAGTGCAAGCATTGTGTATTTGTCGCGTATTGTGACCAATGTTCCCGTAAGTTAGTTGGCGAAGAAAAAAAACCGCTAAAAGATAAAAAAAATGCTGAAGAGAAAGAAGAGGCTCCGGCTGAGGAGCGAGCGTGTAGCGGTGCTTAACGCCGAGTTGGCCAAGGCGCAGAGCGAGGCCGCAAACACCCACCCACCACCAGGTTGTGGTTTGATCCAGACCTGCCGCGGCCTATTAAGAATCGGGAACATCTCTATGACGATTACTTTAAGAGTGAATTGGGCGTAATAGACCAGAGTGAGAGACACCTCCACGAGCTGAATGACGACACGGAGATCTTCACTGAGGACATGCAGGCGATGGCTGCCAGACGCGGCTACACAAAAGCCTGAACACGCGGGGCAAGTATATGTGGGGCCGCGGCGATAGACTTCATAGAAAACAACAACACATTCGAGTTAGATGATCAAGAGCAAACACTTGCCAAAAGTACTTACATGTTATAACATGTCATTGAATGAATGTTGCAAGCCTGTGTTGCGGCGAAATCAAGCCAACTATTGCACTGAACTATGCGGACACGCGCCCAGACTACCTTAACAAGCAGAGATCTAATTGTACCGTAGCGTCGGTCTTACTGCCTCATTTGTGTCCCGGTTCATTACTTAACATACCACACAATGCTTATCTAATAACTGGAGACAAACTATTTAACGTGAATCACCGTCGCTGAAGGGTGTTCACCATTTCTAGTAGTTTATCATTAGATACTGATCTATCTATCAACCTGTATGAACGTATCACTGCAACACTATATTATACACTGATCTATATATCAACTTGTATGACCCTATTACTGCAACACTATATTATATACTGATCTATCTATCAACCTGTATGAGCCTATTACCGCAACACTATATTATACCTTGATCTATCTATCAACCTGTATGACCCTATTACTGCAACACTATATTATATACTGATCTATCTATCAACCTGTATGATCCTATTGCTGCAACACTATATTATACACTGATCTATATATCAACCTGTAAGACCCTATTACTTCAACTCTATATTATATACTGATCTATCTATCAACCTGTATGACCCTATTACTGCAACACTATAGTATACACTGATCTATCTATCAACCTGTATGAACCCATTACTGCAACACTATAGTATACACTGATCTATGTATCAACCTTTAAGACCCTATTACTGCAACACTATATTATACACTGATCTATCTATCAACCTGTATGACCCTATTACTGCAACACTATACGTGTATTATGCACTGATCTACCTATAGATGTATAGATCAACGCGTAAAAGGTGATCAAATTCCTTGTAATCTAAGTGTTTCACAATTTAAATCTTTATTGAAATGTACTGTTAATTTTTTTTAATAAAAATAAGTTTTGAGAAATATATATCAAGCTGTTTTTATCCAGTAAATCTCAAAATTATTCATCCATTACACTGGGGAACAATTTGAAAGAAAAAAATTATTTGAGTTAGATTTTTGAGCTTATTTAGACTAAAATTGGCATGCTGATTCCAAATCTGTAGTCAGTTTTTTTCTAGCACGTCAAGTTTTTTCTCCACAGCTTACCCTCCAGATAAGCAAAATTCCACTTGTGAGCCTCATTCAGCTGAAATTCCAGTGCCAGTTTTCGAACAACTACCTCCTCTAGAAGATCTGAGTGATGTTGAAGAACGCAGTGACAGCAATGATGCAGATTTTGACATTCACGAGGATTCAGTTCGTAGGGGATTTGATCAGGACGAGTTGAATGATTTAGCACGTGATTTGGGCCTATCCAAAAAAGCTTCAGAAATACTAGCATCAAGACTGAACGAGAAAAACATACTTGAACAAGGAGTGCAGGTATCATACTTTCGAACCAGAGAAAGTACATTTCTGCAGTACTTTCGAAGTGCCAGCGGTTTTGTGGTTTGCCATAACATTCCTGGTTTACTGAAGGAATTAGGGCTTTCAATCTACTATCCAAATGAATGGCGATTGTTTATTGATAGCTCAAAGCGGAGCTTGAAGTGTGTCCTTCTACACAATGGCAATTTGTTTGGCGCAGTCCCTATTGGGCATTCGGGTCTTCGTGAAGAATATGGAGATGTAAAGAGAGTCATTGAGTTATTGCAATATGACAAACACAATTGGATCATCTGTGTTGACCTTAAAATGTTGTCCTTCCTTCTTGGTCAACAACGTGGATACACAAAGTATCCCTGCTTTCTCTGTATGTGGGATAGCAGAGCTCGAGAGAAGCATTGGGTTCAGACGAATTAGCCTTCGAGATCTGATCTTAAACCTGGAGATCCTAACATTGTACATGAGCCACTTGTTGACAGGAAGAAAATAATATTCCCACCTCTGCACATAAAACTAGGTCTCAAGAAACAATTTGTAAAAGCATTGTCAACTGATGGCGACTGTTTGAAGTACATCATCTTGGCATTTCCTGGACTGTCAATTGAAAAAATCAAGGCCGGTGTGTTTGATGGTCCACAAATTCGACAGCTCATCAAAGATGAACATTTCAACGGTACTATGTCAGACCTTGAAAAGAATGCTTGGCTATCATTCAAATACGTCGTCAAGAACTTTCTTGGAAATACACGTGCAAGTAATTACACAGAAATTGTTCAGAAACTATTGGAGAGCTACAAAGCGCTTGGTTGCAACATGAGTATTAAAGTACATTTTTTGCATAGCCATCTTGCCAATTTTCCGGAAAATCTTGGTGCTGCTAGCGACGAGCAAGATGAACGATTTCACCAAGATTTGAAGGTTATGGAAGAACGTTACCAGGGTAGATGGGATGTGCATATGATGGCTGACTATTGTTGGAGCATCAAACGCGATAGTCCTCAAGTTGAACACTCCAGACAAAGCTACAAACGTAAATTTTTACCTTAACCTGCACACAATTATAGCCTTATCCTTTCCAAAAACATGATAATGTTAAATAAACATTCTATTCATGCCTATTTCTTTCATTTTTCAATGTATGTTAACATTTGCAACTTTTTATAAAATAAGCACTGTTACTGTTATGTACAGTATTTTTCATATTTTTTAAGAAAACGAAAATCCTACAGTTCAAAAACTTGACGTGATAGAGAAAAACTGAGATCAGCTTTGGATTCAGCACCCAAAAATTACTTAATAACAAGTGTCAGACCTAACTCAACAAAAATTTGTTCCCCAGTGTATTGATACAAAGAGAAAGATTAGTATATAACTCTACCCTTTCAAGGTTACTTCAGTTGTCAAATTACGAATAAAGTAGGAGTGCATTAATTTTACATTTATATATAATATTTTTATTGAAATATCTTTATGAATTTTTGTTTACCAATTGTTATACCATCGATCATTTCTTATAAATAAATATAAAGATATAACCCAGATGAATTCTGCTCAAAATGTATATTAATTATATATTTTGGTGTCCCAGCAGCGAGGCTCAGCGTGTTGGTGCTACTTCCAGTGTCCCAGCAACGAGGCTCAGTGTGTTGGTGCTGCTTCCAGTGTCCCAGCAGCGAGGCTCAGTGTGTTGGTGCTGCTTCCAGTGTCCCAGCAGCGAGGCTCAGTGTGTTGGTGCTACTTCCAGTGTCCCAGCAGCGAGGCTCAGTGTGTTGGTGCTACTTCCAGTGTCCCAGCAGCGAGGCTCAGTGTGTTGGTGGTACTTCCAGTGTACGTGCAGGAACCTTTGTACGATGTATATAATATTTGAGCCTAAGTGTAGCTCATTAAGGAAGACAAAGCCATTAACTAATCCTTATTTTTCTATGATAAGAGAACACTCTTTGGATAAGGACTATGATAGAGATAAGTCACTTTTAAGATTCTTCTCAGAGCAGGTGCAAATACTGATTTGAGAAGAGCTGAATCTCTACGCTGTACATTTATAAAGAGAAACCTACTTTACGATTCATGAATCAAGTTGTTAACGGTAAACTAGTAGTTTATTTCGGTAGGTTAGACTGGTTCATTTCGGTTTCGATCTCTTCACTTCATGTATATTTCATATGCTTTGGGGAAGGCGGTGGCCGAGTGATTAGCGTCTGGTAATGGTGAACTCGAGATCGCAAGTTTGAATCCCGCCGGGGCAACTCTTTCGGCCATCTTTAACGCGGTGGCCGGAGGATTAGAACCAGGTAGTGGTGAGCACACTCCGTTCAGAGTTCAATCCCGCCAGGAGCAACTGTTTCTTCCATCGTCGAGTGGCTTAAGTTACCCACATGATACCCATCAACCTCACCTTAAACTGCGACTACGCATGCGGCGTAGGGCACCAGGGGGCAGCTTGTGCCTCAAATCAAATCATCACAGAAAATCATCACAATGTCACTATAAAAATCCAGCCTGTGCCACCACGGGCGAGGGCCAACCATCCCAGTCCTCCAGAATGAGCAGGACCAGCCACCTGAGCCCTCAAGGAAAAAAATAAAACCTAAGGAAGGAAGATAATAGCCTAGAGGCGCTATAGGCTCCAACCTAAAAAAAAAAAAAGACTGTGGTAATGGTGTCAGCCGTCAGCAATGTTACCAGCTCTACTGTTCCTGGCTATAATGATGTGTAGTGCACAATAGCGATGGATGTTGGGTGTTGGACGCATCAAGCCTCAGGTGGTAAATAGTTTTTGTTGTATGCAAGATCAATTCTATTAAAAAAATCATGAACGTATCAAAATTCAGGTGTTAAATATTTGTTGAGTGCATGCAAAATATATTATATATATATATATATATATATATATATATATATATATATATATATATATATATATATATATATATATATATATATATATATATATATATATATATATATATATATATATATATATATATATATATATATATATATAAACCATAACTATAAAATGTTATCATTGCAAACTTATTATGTACATCGTTACGTGTCTCCCTCCCGCCCTCCCCACGTCGTAACAATGGCCTCGCCCGCCACTGTTACCAGACCCCTTCCGGTACTACCTCTTTCATGCTTCGGTTGGAACATCATCAATATTTAGTTCAATTATGATCCGGCCAGCCTATTGAATCTGTGTAGGACGTATAGGCTTGGTCGGCAGAGGAAGGGAGGGATTCTTTTGTTAGGCAGTGGGAGGGGGGAGGGAATGGGGGAGGGGGAGGGGGATCTATTAACGTAATAACTTAACAGTGATCGAGATTTGGAGCTTTGTAGATTTTTTTTTATAATCATCTCCAGCTGAATAAGTGATTTTCAGAATCCGACATAAATATTGACCTACGAGAGAGGACGACCAACCATTTCCCGTTTTCTTTCGCTATTATTGCCTCACACACAAACACACACACACACACACACACACACACACACACACACACACACACACACACACACACACACACACATACACACACACCCATATATATATATATATATATATATATATATATATATATATATATATATATATATATACACACATACACACACACACGCACACAGGCACACACAAGCACACACACACACACAAGCACATCTCTCTCTCGCTCTCTCTCTCTCTCTCTCTCTCTCTCTCTCTCTCTCTCTCTCTGTCTCTCTCTCTCTCTCTCTCTCTCTCTCTCTCTCTCTCTCTCTCTCTCTCTCTCTCTCTCTCTTCTAGTGCCCAGGTAAACATCGACAGGCGTGTTAAAAGGGGGAAGGGGGCAGAGAGAGGAAACATAATTGAATAGACACATGCCATCTCTCTTCCACTTCCTTCTGAGATGATAGAGGAAGCAGCGTGTTAAGGTGATGAAGTTGCTTCGTGATGCTATGAAGAGAATGACTGAATGAATGAATGAATGAATGAAGGGATATTGGGTTTTAGGCGTCAAGGAAGGAAGGAAGGAAAGAGCGTGGCAGGGTAGAAAATGTAGAGATGGAAAACCACTTTATCTAATGAGTGGTGTGTGTACGTGTGCATGAGTAAGAGTAGATGTGAGACCCTGAATGCATAACACACACACACATACACATACAGACACACACACACACACACACACACACACACACACACACACACACACACACACACACACACACACACACACACACACACACACACACACACACACACACACACACACACATACACACACACACACATACACACACACACATACAAACACACACACACAAACCAAGGCACCACATAATGGCCGTGGGGACGGAGGGAAAGATGGATGGAGGAAAAAAAGGTTAACCTTAAATCAACTGAACTGCGTCCAATACAAGCTATATAATGAACCCTAACCTCCCTCCCTCCCTACCCTCCCCCCTATCTACCCTCCCCCCCTACCAACCTTTAATGTCCCTCTCTCCCTACTCATCCTTTCCCTCACTTTTCTCCCGTCTCATATATTTACCGTTCTTCTCCTCTTTTTTTTTTTTACATACCCATTCCTTTCCTTTCTTTTCCATGTATTGTATTCCTTTAAACTTTAAACAACGCAGGAATGTCTATTAACCTTTAAAGACATTTTTTGTATTAGTAAAGAAGAATTGATTTGCGTATCGTATATATCACTACTACTTTTACTACTACTACTACTACTACAACAACAACTACTACTACTACTTCTACTACTACTACTACTACTACTACTACTACTACTACTACTACAACTACAACAACAATTACTACTACTACTACTACTACTACTACTACTACTACTACTACAACTACCTCTGGAGTGTCTATTCTATTGTATACAAAGCTATGCAAAGCTATCCTGTTACGATGACGCTTTAAAATGAGTTGAAACCTATAATAATTATATTATGTTTTATTTTATTTCTAGCTGTGAGAACGAGGAGGAAGGAAGGAAGAAAGAAAGGGAAGGAAGGAAGGAAGGAAGGAAGGAAGGAAGGAAGGAAGGAAGGAAGGAAGGAAGGAAGGAAGGAAGGAAGGGAGGGAGGAAGGAAGGAAGGAAGGAAGGAAGAAAGGAAGAAAGGAAGAAAGGAAGAAAGGAAGGTAGGAAGGTAGGAAGGTAGGAAGGAAGGAAGATAGGAGGGAAGGAAGGAGGGAAGGAGGGAAGGAAGGAAGGAAGGAAGGAGGGAAGGGAAAGGAGGAAGAAAGGGAGGAACCGTATAATGTTAATGTTGAAATGCTACTGATGGTGCCTCGGTGATATTTAAAGGAAAAAAACTGAAAAAAATAACTGACAATGATAACAAGAATTAATGATGATAATAATGATGACAACATAGATAACAACAATTACCATCCTATCATTCCTAACATATACAAAGAGAAAGAATTTATGATAGTATTAATAAATTATAAAAACAATAAATATAAGACTTACAAGAAATGTACTAAATAAAATGTAAATAAAAACACAAGTAAAAAGTATTAGCAATAAACAAACAAGCGAAAACAGATGTGAGGACGAAAAAAGTCATCACATGAAAGAAAAAAAGTAATTGTAAAAAAATGGACAAGACAACCAATCTAAAAGAACAAAGAAAACACACACACACACACACACACACACACACACACACACACACACACACACACACACACACACACACACACACACACACACACACACACACACACACACACATACACACACACACACACACACACACGCACACAACACACAGGTAGCCTTATTAAGACATCAAAGGCACCATACATTTACCCTGCCCCTCTGCCCCCCTGTCACCCTTTCCCCCCCCACTGTCATTGGTTGCCGAAATCACTGTAATAAGTCAGAGTTCCCGGCCGGGCGACATTACACGGCTTGATAGTAATATATGTGTGTGTGGTGTGTGTGTGGTGTGTGTGTGTGTGTGTGTGTGTGTGTGTGTGTGTGTGTGTGTGTGGGTGTGCGGCGATTTCTTCTTTTAGACTGGTTGTCTTGTCCATTTATATTACGATTTTATTTTTCATCATGTGAGGCCTTTTCTTCGCTGCATATTTTTATAATATTTTTGTACTTGTGTTATTTTTTTGCATTTCATTTAGTTATTTCTTGAACGTCTTATATCTATTGTTTATTGTAATTATTTAATACTATTATACATTTTTTTTTTCTCTCTCTCCTCTCTCTCTCTTCTCTCTCTCTCTCTCTCTCTCTCTCTCTCTCTCTCTCTTCTCTCTCTCTCTCTTTCTCTCTCTCTCTCTCTCTCTCTCTTCTCTCTCTCTCCTCTCTCCCCCTCTCTTTTTCTCTCTCTCTCTCCTCCCATTAAATGAAAACCCCGTAACATAGGTACTCCCAAGGAAGATCTTCACTACACTGGAAGAAAACAACATTACCATCCCATCTAATCCTGCGTCGTCATGTCTGCAAACAATTAGACGAAGACGACAAAAAGAAAACACGAGAAAAACACGGGAGAAAAATAGGGAGGACAAAATAACAACAAAACACTACCACGAAACGACTGTAAGAGAAACGAGATAGGAATAAAGGGAGAGAGAGAGAGAGAGAGAGAGAGAGAGAGAGAGATGAAAAGAGAGAGAGAGAGAGAGAGAGAGAGAGAGAGAGAGAGAGAGAGAGAGAGAGATGAGAGAGAGAGAGAGAGAGAGAGAGAGAGAGAGAGAGAGGAGAGAGAGAGAGAGAGAGAGGAGAGAGAGAGAGAGAGAGAGAGAAGAGAGAGAGAGAAGAGCGAGCGAGAGGAGAGAGAGAGAGAGAGAGAAGAGATAGAGAAGAGAGAGAGAGAGAGAGAGAGAGAGAGAGAGAGCGAGAGAGAGAGAGAGAGAGAGAGAGAAAGAGAGAGAGAGATATTGATTAATTGATATATTTATTGACCTCTTGTTACAATTGTTAAACAAAAATATTTACAGTACATACATTATATCTGAGGACCAGGTCCGTTGAGCCGAGGCTCTTGTACAGACCTGTGCTAGTATATACTTTAAACCGTAAGACGTCATATAGTATAGTCCTAGATAATTTATATAAATAAACATAAATCTAAATTCCCATATATAACCAACACGTTAGTTTATACAGTAAACAAAATATACATAAGTAAACTCAAGGTGTGATCCTATAATAAATACTTACAAATGGGCAATTTGTTTATGTGCAAATAATAATTATATCGAAATATATTTAGAAAATAATTAAAGAAAAAAAAAAAAAGCAAGAAAAAGCAAGTTACGTAGTAGTGATATATCACTACTCTCCGAATTCCACAAGAAAAGAAAAAAAAATTATTCACAATCACCTAAATGTTAATAGTCATTATATAGTTTTTGTTTTAATTTGTACTTGAAAGTGTTTAGTGGTACAATGCTCCTAAGATCTTGTGGCAGTTGGTTCCAACATCTAACACTTCTAACGGTGATGCATTGCTGTGCATGGGATGTTCTTCATAATGGGAGTCTCAGATCATGTGGTCGTCGACTGTCTGGATTATAAGAAGCTAATTGGAAGTCAGTGTCAGTTGTATGCGTATGGAGTACCTTATGAACAAATATATTGGTTTGAAGGGCTATCACATCAGGCAATTAAGTAATTTCAGATCTTTAAACAATGTGTTAGTGTGGGCATACCGGTGGCTGTGAGTCATAACACGTATCAATTTTTTTGAGTAATTAAAAGACTATTGATGAAGGTTTTGAATGATCCTCCCCATATAGCTAAACAATATATGATGTGCGGATATGCTAATGTCAAATATATTTGTCTTAAGCAGACAGTGGGTATATTATTACGTATTTTATGTACTACACCAGTGATTTTAGAAAATTTAGTCCTAATTTCAAATATATAAGACTTCCATTTTAATTTGTCATCAATTATTACCACTAAGAACTTGGACTCATGAACTTTATTTAGCCTAAGGTTATCAATACAAATATCAACATGTAATGGTTGCGTCAACAGGGGATGAGATATCATATAATGTGTTTTTGTGACATTTAAACTTATTTTGTTGCTTTTTATCCAGTTTGAAACATTAAGTAATTATGTATTTAACATATTTTTGATGTTATTAACATTTTGTCCCTGATGAAAAAAGTTGTGTCGTCGGCAATAAGTAGGAATCTTAGCTTATCAGTACTACGTGTAATATCATTTATATAAAGTATAAATAGGAGAGGGCCTAAAACAGAATCCTTGCGGAACGCCGCAACCAATATGCAGGTATGAGGATGGAGTATTATTAATGACTGTACATTGTTTCCTGCTGCTTAGGTAGCTTTTAAACCAGTTATATGCTGGACCACGAATGCCATAAACCAATAATTTTTCTAATAAAATGGAGTGGGATACAGTGTCAAAAGCCTTAGACAAGTCACAAAAAACTGATATTTGGAACATCTTATTATCTAGTGCATTGTACATATTTTGACAAAGTTCATGTATTGCTAGTTTTGTAGAAAATTTAGGACGCAAACCATATTGAGATTCTGATAATAATAAAAATTTGGTGAGATAATTCAGCAGTCTACTAGCTACAGTTTTTTCAAAAAATTTACTAAAGCTAGGAAGGATTGAAATTGGTCTGTAATTACTGTGGATTGATTTGTCACCTTTTTTATAAACCTTACTCGAGCAACCTGGAGATGATTTGGGAAGCAGCCCTCTTTAAAAGATCTATTTATAATGTATTCAAGATATGAAGAAATTTCGTTACTGCATTGTTTGATTATTTTAATGTTGATATCATCAAACCCTGGTGACGTTAATTTCAAGTTTATGATGATATTATTAATTTCAAAAATTGTTGTTGGTTGGAGAAAAAAAGAGAATGCAACAGATTCTGGTAAATAAGAAGTGAATTGGGTTGTAGGTGGCAGAATATTAGAAGCTAAACTGTTGGCAATATTGCAAACATATTTATTAAATGACTCGGCTACATCATGATTGTTAGATTTTGATTCATCTTGAAATGTAATGGAAACCGCTAGCTTATTATCCTTTTTACCCATTAATTTGTTTACTATTTCCCATGGGTTTTTTTATGTTACCAGCGTTTTCTTTTAGTTTTGAATTATAATAATTTTCTTTAGCTGCTCTTATTACTGAGGTTAATGTATTCTTATACTGTTTAAATACTTTCTCATAGGTAAGTGGCCATCTAGCATAAGGCTTCTGTAATTTATTGCGGTGTTTAATGGATTTTATTATTGCTTGAGAAATGTAGGGTACTATGCTTTTCTTTGAAAGTGTATTGCTTTGAAGGGAAATGTTTGTCATACAAAATTTGAAAATTATTCATATAAATGTCAAAGCATCTATTGACATCAGTATTACTCATCTCTAAATTCCAGTCATAATTCACTAAATCTATTTTGAAAGTATCAACAGAGACATTGCTGAATATTCTTTTTGTCCTTGTGATTCTGGAGGAAAGTACATTAATAGTATCAACTGAAAATATGCTAAAGACAGGGAAGTGATTGCTAATAGTAGTGTAACATATATAACTTTCCTGATGGTTTTTCCAATTATTTGACCATATGTGATCGATTAATGAAGCTGTAGTCTTAGTGACTCGTGTTGGTTTAGTAATTGTTTGAAAAAAATTGTAAGAAAAAAAGAAGTTTACAAACTCGTGTACCTTACCTTCATTTTTGAGTAAATTTACATTGAAGTCCCCCATTATATAGCATGGTAGTTGTTCTGTTACTAATAGTTCCAAAATATTCTCTAGAGTCAAAAGAAATTCATCAAGGCTTGCATTTGGTGGTCTGTAAATAATTCCTATAATAAACTTGATAGGGTAAATAATCTTCAAAAATAATGACTCCATGTGGGGTAATAGAAAAGAAATATTATGCACTGGCAAACTGTGAATTTTTTTGTGTAGATAAATTGTTAATCCTCCTCCATGAGTGTTTTTGTTTTTGAAATGAGCAGTACAGGTATTTATATTATAGAGTGGGCATATTGCATCATTTAACCGAGTCTCACATAATCCTACAACATCAAATTCAACACCAGTACGGTCCAAACATTGTTCAAGAAAAGCATCAAAGTGAAGCGGAATACTACTGATATTATAAGACATAATTTTAAGACTAGAACTAGATAATTGTTGATTAACTTCATTGTCACAAAAATAATAGTTACAAGCGGGTTCTTGTAATACATGATCATTGAGAAAATCATCATCAAAATTGAATTTCAAATTACTAATTTCATTTAAAGGAAATAAGGGGCGATTATTTTCATTCAATACAGTTGTGAATTTAAGTTATGGTATGGAGGAAATATTTGATAATTAGTCATTTAGTGAAATATAATTAGGTATACAGCTGTTCTTACCAACAGTTACTGTTTCTTAGGTCCGCGTGACCTAGATGATCGCTGTGATGTAGAAAGAGATGACACCCCATGCTCTTCTCATTGAACCTTAGCGCGTACAGGCAGGGCTGCTGCGACAGCGGCTTCAGCTGAGGCACCGTCAGTAGCAGCTACACCAGCAGGATATCCTGCCAGGGCCGCCAAACCAGTAGCAACATCCACGCCAGAGACCGCACCAGAGATACCATTCCCAGTGCAGGCGCCGTCACCACCACCACCACCACGAGAAGTGCCAGCACCCAAAAAACTGGAACGACCGGTTGTACCGGCCGATGCCCCAAACGCAGGCAAGCTTGACTTGTCCTTGATGATCAATTTTGTGTGTCGAAAGTACGCCACTTTCCCTTCGCTCCTAGCTTGTTTAAGCAAAGGTATTTGTGCTTTTCGTATGTTTTGTGAGGCAGGACATAAATCTTCATTGAAAAAAATTCTGGTTCCCCTGAGTTTGGAAACATTTCTTATGACTGCCTCACGATCGCAGAATCTTGAGAAACGAGCGATGACGGGTCGAGCGCAGTGTTCGAAGCATTGACCCACCCTGTGGGCTCGTTCTAGCTAAATATTTGGTAGTTGAAGCTTGTGTTTCAAAATTTTAGAGAGAGAGAGAGAGAGAGAGAGAGAGGACGAGAAGAGAGAGAGAGGAGGGGAGAGAGAGAGAGAGAGAAGAAGAGAAGAGCAGAGAGAGAGATGAGAAGAGAGAGAGGAGAGGGAAGAGAGGAGAGAGAGAGAACTATACGAAATCCTCCAGAGAAATATGACAAAATGGAGTTACTATTGAAGATTAAAACAAAAAAATCTAAGAAAAATTAGATGCTTCCCTTGTTTTCAATTCATTTCGTGCGTCTGACATGTAACAAGAAAGAAGAGTATTAGGAAGCAAAAAAAATTGAGGAGGAAAAATTCACGCCACTTTTAAAGTAAGAGATAAAAATATAATAGAACGCATGTTGAAATGAAACAGAGATACGTAATACAATGAAAATGAAGAAAAATATACATTACACCAATAAAACTGTTGAGATAATTATATGAGATGTGGGGAAACTAATGGGAGACATTAAAGCACAGGACGAAAAGCATAAAAACAGACATAAATGTAATGTAGATAGAATAAATGTGTTATAAGAATCAGGTAGAATTTAATGTAATTACGAAAATACCAAAAAAATAAAACTAATAATATATGAAAATAAAACATAATTATCTTGGAACAAATAGACAATAAGATATAAAAAGGAAAAGGAAGATATTAGATACTAAATAGAAAAGAAGAAAACGAGGAAGAAGAACAAGAAAAAGAAGAATAAATAGATCATACACAAAACTAAACCATAAAAAGCAAAAGAAAAATATTAAATAATAAATAGAAAAGAAGAAACAAAGAAGATACGAAGAAGAGTAAAAAACATTAAAAAAATAACAACAACAACAGCAGCAACAACAACAACAACAACAACAATAACAATAACAACAAGAAAAAAGAGCAAGAACAAGAAGAAAAAGAAGAACAAGAAGAGCAAGATCAACAAGAACATCAAGAACAAGAACAAGAACAACAAAAACAAGAACAAGAACGAGAACAAGAACATGAAAAACAAGAACAAGAACAATAAGAATAAGAACAAAAGCAAGAAGAACAAGAACAAGAACAACAAGAACAAGAACAACAACAACAACAACAACAACAAGAGCAACAAGAACAAGAACAAGAACAAACAAAGAATAAGAAGCACAAGAACATGAACAATAACAAAAGCAGGAAGAACAAGAATAAGAAGAACAAGAACAAGAACAAAAATAAAAAGAACAAGAACAAGAACAAGAACAAGAAGAACAAGAACAAGAACAAAAACAAGAATAACAAGAATAACAAGAACAAGAAGAACAAGAACAAGAACAAGAACAAAAGCAAAAAGAACAAGAACAAGAAGAACAAAAACAAGAGCAGGAACAAAAACAAGAAAAAAAGCAGGAAGAACAAGAACAAGAAAATGAACAATAAGAACAAGAACAACAAAAATAAGAACAACAACAACAACAACAAGAACAAGAAGATCAAGAACAAGCACAAGAACAAAAGCAAAAAAAACAAGAAGACACACACAGTAACACTAAACCCAACTTTCCAATCACAAGAATCCAATTTCGAAACTAAGGCTGCACAAAGACATTTCCATTTTAATACCAAACGAGACTTTCTGAATCTCACTCCTTAAACTAGTTACAAAACAGAGAATGAGGAGGAGGAGGAGGAGGAGGAGGAGGAGGAGGAGGAGGATTACATAGGATTACATAAGAATAACAGACACCAGGAGACCTATTGGTCCATAGCGAGGGTATCTGCTGAACTACATACTACTAACTATCAACTACTTGTAAGAAAACAGTTGGAAAATGATACCATGTCCCTAAAGAGGATAGGAACATGGAAGTTTCATAGTGCAGAATGATACGATATACAAAATACTAACTACAACTACCACTACCACTACAACTAATCGATAAGGGGGACTAGATACGAATTCGCACTATCAATACCCATTTACATTACAGTGCGCGTCAAGTCTGTTTTTGAATTTAATTATTGTGCTGGCTCCGACAACATTTGCTGATAACTTGCTCCATCGATCAACGACTCTAACATTGAAATAATTTTTAGGGAGATCGGTGATGCAACGTTGACCGTTTAGTTTTAAACCATTATTTCTTGTTGTCACTTGAGTTGAAAGCTCGAATAGGTTCTCTTGATTAATGACATCAAAACCTTTTAAGATTTTAAGGGTTTCTATCAAGTCCCCACGGACTCTACGATCCTTTAAGGAAAACATATTAAGTTTCCGCAGTCTCTCTTCATAAGATGAATTTCGCAGAGATGGAATTTGTTTGGTTGCTCTTCTATACACTGATTCCAATTTGATTGATCTCTTACGAAACAGGGCGACCATAATTGAACGGCATATTCCAAGTACGGCCTAACCAAGGACGTGTATAATTGTGTCATTACTTTCGGAGTTTTATGTTCAAAGCTACGTTTAATAAAGCCCAACATCATATATGCATTTTTACTAAGCTAGGCAATGCGGACTGGTTTTCAGATCATTACTGATGATGACACCTAAATCCTTTTCCTGCTGTACTTCAGTTAACGATTTATTTTGATTTGATAGTATATTGGGTTATCGTTTCCATGCA
>JACEEZ010011357.1:0-10537 GCA_016584305.1 Chionoecetes opilio
CTAAAGCAGTCAAACAAACAGATAAGCATACTGCATTGATTGATAGTAGCTACAGCACATAGCTCGAGATAGGCTATACAATTAGATGAAGTAGCTTGCCAAACGTTACGCAAATTTCTCAAAATAATTTGTTCTCTGTATTCATACTAGAAAAATACAGGTACAATCGAGCTATGAAACAACGAGATGAGTAGCATGGCAATGATACACAGCTATGATCACATATGAATCAGAGGTAGGCTATGAGGTTAGGTGAAGCCAGGATGAAGCCGCGGTGAAGCGTATACTCAGTATACTGGATGAAGCTGTTGCTCTACGTAAGCGTTAAAATAAAAAATAAATTTTGTTTTGCTTTTCTCTCTACTTAAATAGGAAAAGTACATGTATAAGAAAGCATTCAAACATAGAGACAAGCAACATTGCAATGATAATTAGCTAAAATTTGGCTATAGGGAGGTTAAAATATGAAGTTAAATGAAGCTGCTGTCATTATCTTCTCTACGTGGTTAGTTTTCAAAGTTTTCTGTATTTTTTCATCTTTCTTTCTTATCTATGCCTTTTGAGTGCCAATTATAGCCATACATTATACAACTTGAGATTCTTTTCGTTGCATTTATATATCAAACCTGAAAAAAAAACTAGATAGATAAGGAGGCTATACGAGACAAGATTTTATATACATATATTCTTAAAAAAATATTAATACTTTGTCATGCGAGTAGCCAAGTTTTCAGAGATAGTCAATTAAGACCACCATCTCCTCCTACGTGTTGTTATGTGTGTTTTAAGACATAGTATAGACATATTAAAAACTCTTATGGAAGTAGCCATGTTTTTAAGATAGTTAATTAAGACCACCATCTCCCCATGAGTGTTTTCAAGTGTTAAGACGTAACTATTGCCGGCAGGTCCTGAGTTCTGAGGTCTGAGATAGATAAGGAGAATATACAAGACAAAATTTTATAAACACATAGTCTATTCTATTAAAAACGTATGAAAGTAGCCACGTTTTCATAGATACTCAGTTAAGAGCACCATCTTCTCGTACGTGTCTATGTGTTTTAAGACATAGTATTCCCGGCAGGTCCTGAGTTCTGGGGCGTGATCAACCCGGCTGGGCCATGTGCTCGGAGGGGCGGCGCCAGTCCCCCATCAACCTGGACCCACGCACCCTCCTGCACGACCCCAACCTCACGCCTCTCTCCTTCGACAAGACACAGGTAAATAAACACCTCTTCTCATTCTGCCCAAAGAAACCTCTCAAAAAAAAACCCAAAAAAGACCTCAAAAAAGGCTAACCAAAAACACACCCCTCCAAAAAAGACCCTAAAAAGACCCCTTGCCCAAAAAAAGCCTGAAAAAAGACACCTAGAAAAGTCAAAAAAAAAAAAAAAAAAAAAGACCCCTTCCCCCAAAAAAACTCAAAAAAGACCCCAAAAAAGACCCTTTTCCCAAAAAAGACCCAAACAAACCCTTTCCCCAAAAAAGACCCCCACAAGACCCCCCTAAAAAAAAAAAAAAACTCATTAAAAGTTCCATTCTGTGTCTTACCGTTACCCTGAGTTCTGTATCAACTTTTTCATCTATAAGGTCTCGAAATATCACATGCTCACTTATCTCAACGTAATATTTTCTTGCTACAGTATATTCTTTTCGAAAAACACGAACAGAAAAAAAAGAATGAATATATAATAGGTTAAGATAAAAAAGATGATAAACAATAACAATGATAATTATAATTAATGATACTAAAAGACGATTACATTTTCTTCAGCCTCGTCAATACTTTCCTCCTGATAACTTACATTCAATCCCTACATACTTTCATACATACTTTCCTACTATTCTTACTTTCTTACTTACTTACTTTCATACTTCATCGTACTTAACCCCTCACATACTTTTTAACTTGCATGTTGGCGAATAAAAATGATGATGACCTCTCCGTATTTCTTCAACGATTTCTTCAGCCTCGTTGCTTCTTACTCTCAATCCTTACTTTCATACTTTTTAACTCGCATGCTAATGAATGAAAACAATGGTGACCTCTCTGTGTTTTGTAGGTTCAGGGCAGCCTGGTCAACACAGGTCACAGCCTAGAGTGGCGGGTCAAGCCGTCGCCTGGTCCGCGGGTCAACCTGTCAGGGGGACCGCTCTCCTACACCTACTCCGTCAGCCACCTGCGCCTCCACTTCGGCGAGAGGGACCTGCAGGGCTCCGAACACACCATTGCTAACTACGCCTTTCCCGCCGAGGTGAGATACTTAAGTTACAGAGAGAGATAGAGGAAGAGAGAGAGAAAGAGAAGAGAGAGAGAGAGAGAGAGAGAGAGAGAAGAGAGAGAGAGGAGAGAGAGAGAGAGAAGGAGAGAGAGAGAGAGAGAGAGAAGAGAAGAGAGAGAGAGAGAGAAGAGAGGGGAGAGGAGAGAGAGAGAGAGAGAGAGAGAGAGGGGAGAGAGAGAGAGAGAGAGAGAGAGAGAGAGAGAGAGAGAGAGAGAGAGAGAGAGAGAGAGAGAGAGAGAGAGAGAGTCAAGGATATTTATTTATTTACAGATAACTAATTTTATCCCTTATTTACAGAGTGTGTGTGTGTGTGTGTGTGTGTGTGTATGTGTGGAGAGGGAGAGAGAGAGAGAGAGAGAGAGAGAGGAGAGAGAGAGAGAGAGGAGAGAGAGAGAGAGAGAGAGAGAGAGAGAGAGAGAGAGAGAGAGAGAGAGAGAGAGAGAGAAACTACATGAGAAACTGTAAATGATACTCTTCAGTTTCTTTCTCAGCCAGGTCACAAGCTCTATCAAGAGAGAAAATCGTATATCATGTACATTTTACAGTGATTCACACGACAACTAGTTTTCTGACATGAGCAACTGGTAAAATCAATATCATATCCATTAGAAAGAACAAATCTGTCCTCGCCCCTTGGAGATTTTACTGATAGTTTGCACATACACACACACCTTTTTTTTACCCTATATTTCAACACTGTGTACTGCTTTCCCTCTCTCCCTCCTCTCCAGCTCTTCCTTCCTTCCACCTTCCTTTCGTTCCCTCTCTCCCTCTCTCCTTCATTCTCCTTAACAATCATTCTTACCTTTCCTTCCCTCCCTCCTTCCCTATCTCCTTTTTGGTCGTTTTCTGTTCTTCACAACCTCCTTTCCCTCCCTTCCTACCTCCTTACTTCTCCTTCCCAGTAATTTCCTCCTCTCTATGCTCCCTCCTCCTCTTTTTCAGTAATTTTCTCCTTCTCCTTCCCTCCTTCCTTCTCGTCTATCTCAATCATTTTCTCTTTTATATGCTATCTTTCCCTGCCTTCCTTCCTCCATCGCCTTTTCCAATAATTTCCTCCTCTCTATGCTCACCTTCCCTTCCCTCAGTCCCTTCGTCAGACACTCAACGCCCTTTGCTCTCTCGCCGCAGCTGCAGATCTATGGCTACAACGCTCAGCTGTACCGCAACTTCACACAGGCGGCCACTCAGGTCTACGGTGTGGTGGCTCTTGCTGTCTTCGTGCAGGTGGGTGCATGGGTCGTCCTTCTTCGGTAGCCTCACGCCCTTACGAGTACGTTCTTACATACACTTCACTCCTCTCCCCGCTTCTTCTTTTTCTTTTACAGCTCTCCATCCTCTTTCTTCAGTAGCCTCACGCCCTTACGAGTATACCGTTCTTACACACACTCCACTCCTCCCTCGCTACTATTTTTCTTTTACAGGTCTCCATCCCCCTTGCTGTAGCCCCACGCCCTTCCTTTAAAACCCATATTGCCTCTAAACCTCCCGCCCTCCTTCACTCTTTCAGTCCTATCTTCCTTAGTCCCACATCCTCCCTCGCAGTCTCATGTTTGACCCCTAAACCAACTACCTATGTTTCTAGGAATGATATTAGATACATATGACTCAAGATCGTATATGGTATTGAAGCAAAGGGATTTAAGTAGGTATCCAATTTAGGTGCATCGCTTAGTATGGTGTGTGCAAAAAAGGGTTGACAATTCTTAACCCCTTCACGCCCAGATCTTTCCTTTGCTGTATAAAATCGTCTGTTGTTAGCCATAAAATTAAAAAAAGTAACTTAATATACCAAATTAGTTAGTGGACAAGGATACTAAACAAGTCATATCTGTAAAATATTGCTTATATTCACTAAAAATCGTCTAATGGTACCCAAATTACAATGGAAATTACGCTTTGCGCCTCAAGGGGTTAATGTCATCAAGAACGGGAAGTGACAGTGCCATCATCTGCAACTTTCGTGTCAGTCGCACCGTAGAGAAGTAGTAGATGTGTGTACTGCTTTCCCTCTCTCCCTCCTCTTCAGCTCTTCCTTCCTTCCACCTTCCTTTCTTTCCCCTCTCCCTCTCTCCTTTTTTCTCCTTAACAATCATTCTTATCTTTCCCTCAGTCACCGGTTCAGTACATGTAGCATTATAATTCTGCCTCTATTCTCATAAACCTGTCAGTGTCCAGGGAAATAGACAGGCGGCAGGCACGTGTTGAAGCGTTAAGTGGACGTCCGAATGGCGTGTAAGTGAATTATTGGACCATTTCATCTGTTCATCTAATTTGCTTTGGACTGAGATCTTAATTTCCTTCAGCCATAAAGTAATCATGGCTCTTTCCCGCAGGTTGGAGACAGCCCCTCGCCTGCCCTGGCCTCCCTTCTGCAGGGGCTGCCCGCTGTCCACTTCGGCGGTGAGTTTCGCCTCTCATGGCACACCTGCTTTATCTTAATCCCTTCACGCCCAGATCTCTCCTTTGCTATAAAAAATGTCTCTTGTCACTATAAATTAAGAAAAGTACTTAATATACCAGATTAGTTAGTTGCCAAGGATCCTAAACAGGTCATATCTACAAAATATTGCTTATGTTCACTAAAAATCGTATAATGGTCCCCAAATTACAATGGAAATTACCTTTTGGGTCTCAAGGGATTAACCAGGCATTCTGAACGGCATGAGTTGCATGATTTACTTATGATAGTTTACTTGGTACCAAAGCAGTTGTGCATTTGCTCTAATATAAAACCGTACTGCAATCATTAGGATGAAAGCCCAATTATCCCTTGCTTCAAAGTAACGTAATTATGGAATCCATTTACGTTCTGAGAGGAAGTGTTGCGTCCATCAAAATGATTTTAAGGTTTAAGTAATATTCTTCAGCATTTCATCGACAACATTCTAATTGACTTATCAGGAATAAATCTAATTTTTATTTTTTTTTTTATATATTTACTTTGATCTTTTCCAGTATCACAGTTTCGATCAGTCAGTCCTCTGCTCAGATTATGCAAAAATTACAGTCCTTACGCAATATCTACTCCATTTACAGTAACACAATAAACTACCACATGTACTCAGCCTCATCTGTGGTCTCATTTCCAGCACACAAACACACAATTACCCCTTCACCCCTTCACACCCATATCTTTCCTTTGCTATACATTATCGTCTGTTAGCCATTATGAAAAGTAGCTTAATATACCAAATTAGATAGTGGAGAGGAGTATTAAACAGGTCATATCTATAGAATATTACTTAAATTCATTGGAATAGTCTAATGGTAGCCAAATTACAATGGAAATTATGTTCTGGGCCTCAAGGGGTTAACAGCACACTTACTCCCCCCTCTATGCGTTCTTCTTCTTTTTCTTCTTCTTCTTCTTTTCCTTCTTCTTCTTCTTCTTCTTCTTCTTCTTCTTCTTCTGCTGCTCTCTTCTTCTTCTTTTCTTCTTCTTCTTCTTCTGCTTCTTCTTCTTCTTCTTCTTCTTCTTCTTCTTCTTCTTCTCTTTCTTCTTTTTTTTTTCTTCTTCTTCTTCTTCTTCTTCTTCTTCGTCTTCTTGTGACCTTTAACGCTTAGTATCGCTTCATAGATCCTCTTCAACTTCGTCTCCTTAGCTAACAGCCTTGTCAGCTCTTCCCTTGGCACACTAACTCCCCCTCGCCACAGGCTCCTCCTCCCCGGCCCACGAGCTGCGGCTGAGCGACCTGCTGCCCACCACCGACCAGTACCTCACCTACGACGGCTCCCTCACCGTGCCCGGCTGCTACGAGACAGTCACCTGGATCCTCCCCAACAAGCCACTCTACATAGCCTTCACACAGGTCCTGGCTACAATCTCTTACTGTCAACTTTATAGGGAATGGCAGTTTAGCGGACTTTTTATTACTTTTTTTTCTTTTTTTTTGCCCTATAGGTGATGCCCTTATGATGTAAGCGATACAAAAAAAGGTGACTGACAAAATTACTGTCACCCGGCGCTCTACACACACACACACACACACTCACACACACCACACACACACACACACACACACACACACACACACACACACACACATGCACACATGTTTGGATAACAACTATGATGATTGTACTGATCTGTATTATCATCATTACTGCTGCCTAATCATTACCATAGCTATCATTATTACTTGAGTACTTTACCTTTACTGTGTGTGTGTGTGTGTGTGTGTGTGTGTGTGTGTGTGTGTGTGTGTGTGTGTGTGTGTGTGTGTGTGTGTGTGTGTGTGTGTGTGTGTTATTATGATCCCTAATGCAATTCCTAATCCAAAATACAGTGGTCCATAAAATACACCACTAAGACCCTTTGCCTTTACTGTGTGTGTGTGTGTGTGTGTGTGTGTGTGTGTGTGTGTGTGTGTGTGTTGTTATGATCCCTAATGCAATTCCTAATCCAAAATACAGTGGTCCATAAAATACACCACTAAGACCCTTTGCCTTTACCATGTGTGTGTGTGTGTGTGTGTGTGTGTGTGGTGTGTGTGTGTGTGTGTGTGTGTGTGTGTGTGTGTGTGTGTGTGTGTGTGTGTTGTGTGTGTGTGTGTTGTGTGTGTGTGTGTGTGTGTGTGTGTGTGTGTGTGTGTGTGTGTGTATGTGCGTGTGTGTGTGTGGCTATAATCCCTCATACCTCCCCAGATGAGCACTTTACGGAGGCTCAAGCAGGGCGCGTCACACTTCCGCAGAAACGCCCCGGTGGCCAACAACTTCCGGCCGCTGCAGTCCGCGCACCACCGCACCGTCCGCACTAACATCGACTTCGCAACAGACGAGCAGGCAAGTGACGGGCCGGAGTTTATTACAAGTTTATTGAGAAATGGGGGTGGGAGAGATTACATAGAAGGGGGCAGGTGTACGAAAATAATAAGAACACAGAAATACAGAATAAGGTTGAAAAGGGTTACGGATTCAAGCTGGAAAAAGCGTAGATTTAAAAAAGAAATAGGAAAAACTGGTTCACAAATAGGGTGGTAAATGATTGGAATGGACTCAGTAGACAGGCAGTTAGTGGCGGAGTCATTGGGGAGCTCTCAAGGGAAGCTGATAAATTCATGGATGGGGATAAAGGTGATGGATAGATATATAGGGTTTAAGTAACAGGAACTACCTCGTGTAGGTTTCACGGCCTCTTGTAGCTTCCTTATTTTCTTATGTTCTATAGTTCTTAAAAGGGAGATAGGATGAAACAGGTGTCTCATATGGTCCTTAGGGGTCGCCAATGTGTTATTCATATATAGATTAGTAGGTGAACTGTACTGCATTAATGATCTATTGACTGCTACGCCTCAGTTCAGTTCAGTTGTTGGTCGGCAGTCAGGCCTTTTTTTACCGGCACTCCCTGACGTGTTTCTTCTTGCTGTCTGGGTCTTTAATTAGTTTTTCTTCTCTTATTACTCATTACTCATTCATTCATCCCTTCGTTATCTTGTTTATTCACAGGGCAAGAAGTGTTCAGTATCGGAGCCCAAATTCCATTATAAAGGTGAGTAAATAGCTTGTTTCTCTGGAGATTCAATTGTTATGATAAGCTTCAATTAAAAGGAAGAAAATATGAATTAAAAAAATAAGGAAGGATTACGAACATTTTGTGGAGGCTTTAGTTTTCGTATTTATAACAACATTTCTCTGTATTTACGATCACTTTGACTGCTAAGATTAATCAAAATCATTAATGTCTTAAGTCTTGCTTGTTTATGCATTGAGCATTAAGTTCAATTAAAAGGAAGAAAATATGAAATGAGAAAGGAAATAAGAAAATTTTGTAGATGCTTTAATTTTCGAATATAGCTATAGTATTTTTACGTCTATCTCTTAAGTCTTGCTGGTTATGTATTGAGCATTAACCTTTTGAAAACCCAGAACGTAATTTCCATTGTAATTTGGTTACCATTAGACGATTTTTAATGAATACAACAATATTTTATGGATATGACCTGTTTAGTATACTTGTCTACTAACTAATTTGGTATATTCAGTTACTTTTCGTAATTCTATGGCTTATAACAGACGAATTTCATATAACAAAGGAAAGATCTGGGCGTGAAGGGATAAAGTGTGTTTGTTGACCTGTTTGTTGACCTGTTCCCGCAGCTAATGACTGGCTGACCTCCTGACCTTGATCCTGCAGGGCCCACCACCGCGAGGCTCACCCACCCACCACCACTACTTGTCTATAATGTAAATACAATGTTTGGCTCCGATAACTACATTGTCGCCATGATACATTCCAAGCCTAGCCTTTTTTTCTTTTCTTCTTCTTCTTCTTCTTTTACATCTCAAAGGACTGGTCTAGGCAAAAAAATAAATATAATAATAAAAAATAAAAGCCCGCTGTTGCCAGTCCCGAAAGTTTTATATAGAGCTTTAGAAAACAGTTTTAGAGACCCTCACTGTACCGTGCTGTTCCAGTCTAACATAGGTATGATCCATAGGTAAAGTTTTTGTAATACAGTGCGTAAATAACCAAAATTAGGATGAAGTAATACATCTTTATTGAACGACTGGTAGAGTGTATCAGTTACCCTTCCTTGCATGGAGTATATAGTTTTGTTCCAGTTGATTTATACATGTCTTCCTGAGTTTAATTGAAAATGTCCTTAGTTTCAGCAGTAAGATGAAATACAGTCAGTTTCATACAGCAAACCTTTTGTTCGGTGAGCCTCTGTAAGTTTGAATGAGGATGTGCGTTCCATCTTTTAATATACTTGTCCTAAATAAAGTTCACCATACTTTACTATATGTTGAATGTACGTACACAGCTAGCGGCCAAAACACACGCCTTGCTGCCCTTCATATAATAGTCTAAATCACTCAAGAGTCAAGACAACCACACTCCACTCTAGTGCAGACTCGTGTTTGCCTTCAAACCACAGAGTTAAAGACAAAGCTAAAGTAATATAGGTAAAGTTAAAAGTCTATAACTCTGTGCTTCAAACGAATGAGGAAAAGATACTCATGCAAACTTAACAGCTTTTATCCTGAGTATATACTGTACAGCATGAAATACTTATGTCTCATAAGAACATAAGAACATAAGAAAATAAGGAAGCTACAAGAGGCCGCGAGACCTACACGTGGTAGTTCCTGTTACTTAACACTACCTACATCCACCTTTCATCCCCATCCATGAATTAATCCAGCCTCCTTTTAAAAGCTCCCTAATGACTCCGCACTGACAACCTGACGACTGAGTCCATTCCAATCATTTACCACCCTATTTGTGAACCAGTTTTTCCCTATTTCCTTTTTAAAAATCTACACCTTTCCAGCTTGAATCTGTTACTTCTTGTTCTAACCCCTGGTTATTAGCCGTAAGAAATGTTCCTACATCTCCTGTGGTACTACTGCTTAAAAAACCATGCTGCTATGGACCCCTCAAAGACTATCACTCACACCTTCTGATAGTCTTTGACCTCTAACAGGGCAGGCAAGTGGCAGAAAAATAGTGTCTGAAGAGCATAAACTATACGCTAATAGAAGATAACAGTCTCGTATACAGGAGGCAAATAATACTAGTGCACAAAATAATTTTTCCTTAAAGCAGAAAAATAACACTCATGGACACCTTTAACTTATATAATTGTTTATTAAAGCCCATTTCATACATAAACAAGCTCCATATTATCAAGACAAGAGAGGAAGGAAAATACCATAGTTGTGCAGCGAGACACAACATGACTGTAATATTCTGATGTATAAAATCTTATGTAAAAACTGAGAACCGAGTAAACGATGCTTCTCAAAAGAAATAAAGATAGACAAAAGATATGACCCTGACCCTATGAATAAAGAAAAGACCTTGCTCCCAACAGTCTGGCACAACAATCGGCCCAAAGACAGTAACAAAATGCGTAAAAAATAATTAACACTTCATATATGGCAACACTAGTTACCCCGTGTTTTGACAGAACAGGCATTTAAACACGAGCTTCAGGCATTTAAATACGCGCGAACGGAATTTAACGTGCGCGTGGCAACAGCTGCGTGCCTAATTATAAGCTAGCCTCTGACCGGGTTACCTCAAATTCAAATTATTTTACTATTTTACTCCCAAAGTCCGAGTTGGTCACCGAGCTTCAAGTAAAATACTTGACAGTTTCTTCCTTTTCGTCTCTTGGCTCACCTCCCTTTCCGTAGAAAAACTATAGCGCCATGTGCACTAAAGTCCCCCGGCCCATATATTCGAAATATGCTCACTAGCTCACTAGTTTTTAAGTGCCACTGAAATCTACCCAAAAACCCCTTTT
>JACEEZ010011359.1:0-35864 GCA_016584305.1 Chionoecetes opilio
TATAAAATTTTTTATAATTTTTATATAAAAAAATAATATTTTATATATATTATATAAAATATATATATATATATATAAACGGATTAAAAGTCTATAAAAATTAATACACCGCAACGTTCATCCTATGCCCCAGAAAAACCCTTTTTTAAAAGAAAAAAAAAAAAAACCCTCTCCTCTTTTCAAACCCGGAAACGCTTCATCATTAAAAATCTCCCACCTGTAACACCCCCTACGTGACCCAGACCCCCTTTCAAGAAGACCCTCATCTACCAACACCCCTGTGACATGAGGAAAGGGTGGACCTCACTCTTATACCGGGTATGACGCGCCTAGACGGGAGGGGCTCTTATTTGCACTTAAATAATGGTCCATCAAAACCACTATGCAGCATGCACATTGCACACCCCCCGCCTCAAAAGGATCCCCCTTAAAAAAAAAACCCCATACTTGAAAAAAAAAGGAAAAAGATCCTCGCCCCCTCTTTCCAGAAGCAATAACACGCTATAAAACAGGCCACCAATCACACCCAACAGAGATTTAAAGGGTGCTCCCTACATCCAAAAACCACGTCTCATCAATATATATATATTAGGGGGGCCCAAAAAAAAATGAAAGTTCAAATTTTTTCTCGCGGGCATGTTTGAAAAAACGTTCCGACTTTTTCAAAACGCAAAGAAAAAAAAAATGAAATTTGGGGGTTTTTTAGCGGTCCATAAAAGTCTCTCAACTTTTCTCAACGGATTTTTTTAAAAGGCCAAATACTAATGGGAAAAAATGAAGGGAAAAGAGCATAAAATGTTCTCTCTGAAATAGTTTTCAACTCCCGGGGGGTGGGGGGTTTGCGCCGGTGACTTCCACCACCGGGACAGGTCTGTTTGGGTTTTTCTCACCTTGGTTGGGAGTCGTTGTACGATAAAATCATCCCACCCCCCTCGGCCCCGTCGTTTGTGACGCTGATTTCTTCCTGTGGACCCCCCCTTCGGGGACGCGGGGTTTGCTTCCCACTCGCCCAAAGGGGGGAAAGGGGGGAGATGTCGATTTTTTGAGGAGGGTGGCGCGCAAAACAGAGGCCTGGAGGTTAGTGAGGGGAGCGAGGGTTGTGACTGACCCGCAGCCTTTTTTAAACCGGGATTGGGTCGAGGTCCTTTTTTCCCGTCTCTTCGAAATCTTTTTCTTCTCCTGCTCTGATCCTCCCCGAGAAAAAGACAGCCCCACGAGATGGGCCCCGAGGTACCAGAGAGGGCGGGAAAATGTGGTGAGGGTCGTTTTTCCCGATCGCCCGGACCCCCTGAAGTGGTCCCCGGCCCTTCACGGGTTGAGGTCGTTGTACGCCTTGGTCGCCAGCCCCCCCTCCATCCCGCGCGCGATAGGGGAGAACGACAAGGAGCGATCTCTTCAAGCCCCAGCCTTCCCGTTGTTTTTTGCACGGGGCCCGGAAAAATGCGGTCTTGAAACGTAGTTTTGCCTTTGCCACCCAAACGGGCGTGGGGGAAAGGCTCCCGGCTTCTTGATGGGCTGACGGATTTTTCCGGTGAGATAGAAGAGGGGGTTGCAACTCGCGTAGTCCCTCGGACTTTCTTCGCTGGATCCCTCTCTCCATCGCACCGATCGATGCCCCTTCCACGGGGAACGAGATCGACCCTCGGGTCGACGGTTGTCGATGGCTTCGGGATTTTCTGAGGGAGTAGGGCCCTTTTCCCCGGAAATCGCTTGAACAACTAATCTTTGGTCCAGGGGATGGCCCCTCACCCCCTTAAACGCCGGCCGGGATTGTTCATGACTGGTGGCGGCAGGCAAGGTTGGAAGGGGTTTCCCCAAAGCTTCTTCAGAAGACACGCAACCGGTATAAATTCCTGTATTCTGGCTGTCGTGTCGAAAGACATACCGCCCACCTTCTCCTTGAACCCCCTCCCCGAAATTTCCCAAACCCCTTTGTGCCATCGCTGCCCCGTTCCCCTGGGAGTTTGGCATTCCAGCATTCTTTTTTTCCAGGGCGGACGGGAAAACTATGATTGGGAAGCATCTACGTTTCCCCTTCTCCTTTCTCCTTAAATTCGGGAAGCAATTTCCCATCCCTGACGATCAAGGAGGCTCTTCTGCATTTATGAATCTTGGAAGGAGGGCTTGTGTCCCCGCAAACGCCGTCCTGGTCATCTTTTGATCGACGAAGTGTGCTTCGGGAAGCAGCGTTAATCCTGAGCTGGAAACCCCAGCCCGGAGGGGTGGGTCGCCTTCCGGGCTGAGAGGTTCGTCCTGTCCAGCGCAGGACCATTTTCCCGGGGAACCTTTAGCCGCTTTTTTGGGGGGGCTGCTGACCTGCGATGATGTTTTTCCCCCCGAAACGGGGAATTCTCCTGGGGGCGAGGGGGAGATGACGGGACGAAGGTCGGGGGAAGGCCACCGTCGCGAACTTCTCACCTTTGCCATCTTTTCCTTCTCCGCCATCTCCTTTTTCCCGCCAACTTTTTATCCCCATCGTTCCTTTCCCCACCGCTCTTGTCACTCCGCCCTTGCCCTTTTTTCCCTCGTTCGCGATCCCCCAGGAAGGCTTGGGCCTCTTTTTCTTCTGGACGACAAAGCTCCTTATTGTATGTCGAAGAGGCGACCCAGGCCCTTCTTGAATGGCTTCCTTTGCTTGTTGAGTCCGTACCCTCTTTCCTATTAATTTTCCTTCTGTATTCCATACGGATTCCAATTACTTTTATGGAACGGATCTCCATTGTTGGGGTTCTGGGTTTCACCCACACTTCCGAGTTCATGACAACACCCCCCGGTTTCTCTTTGATTACATCCGAAAGAGTACAAAAAGACGCCACTTTTTTCTCCAGTGGGCAATTGGCGGCCGGTGAATTTCTCCAATGGTTGATCAAGAGGGAAAATTCCCCCTGTTTTCCGTGTAGAACACGCCTACTACTCACTTTTGGGGGGCAAAAAGAAAAAAAAAAAAAATTGTAAAAAAAAAAAAAAGAAAAGAGTACTTTTTTCACCGACCGCGCAACCGAAGCTCACTGACGTCTCCCTCTCTCCCCCTACGTCCCTTCTTCTCTTCCACCGGATGTAGCAACCCCCACCGGAGTAAAAACTTCCTTCCCCTTGATGGGCCCCTAAATATTTTTTGAACGTGGGAAATTTGGCCAGGGTTTTTTTCTGCAGGTAGAACAAAATAAACAAAATGCCCCAAGAATATCAAATTTTGAATTTTTCCCCTTGATTTTGGACCACCTAATTATATAAATATATATATATTATATATATATTAATATTTATATATATATTAATATATATTATATATATTTAACATGTATAATTTTTTCTATATTCATATTCTAAAAGATAAAATGTTTTAAAGATGGAGATATTGCTGATAACTAAAAAAGGGAGGATTATTGGACACAGTTTGAGTAACCTTTTCAGGGAGACTTAAAAAACTTAACGAGGGGGGGTCAGTTTGGGGTGGAATTTAATATTGATAGTGAGCGTTAGAATGTTTTGGGAGAAAAAAAACCCGGGAATAGACACACCATAACAACAGTCCGGGGCCTTTGCCTGATTTATTGATGAACCTTGTTTTTTGGATAGTTTTATTTTTTGCTGTTTTGTAGCTTGGGGGGACCTCTTCAAAAAGCCCAAAGGTGCCCAGTGGGGCCCCCTTGGGGATTTTGAGATATTAAACCCCCTAAAAACAAAATCACAAAAAAAACGTGATTTTTATAGCATGCAAAAAACTTAAATCAAAAGCCTCTAACCTGTTATCTACAAAGAAATTAAAAAAAGCGTTCCTGTACCAATTTAAAACAGTATTTTTCTGCCCTCTAGCCCTTTATGAACTTTTAACTTATTTTTAAAACCCTTGGGTGAGAACACCGGGGAAATATGTGTTTAACCATTTTTACATTTTTTTTCAGATGTTTTTTAGATCCAGTGCCCGGGGAGGTTACTTCATTGGGAAAGTTAAAACTGCAAGAAAGAAAAAAAAATTGAAACCTGAAAAGCCAAAATAAGGAACCTTACCAGTGTTAAGATATTGGGATAAAAACATTTTGAGCTTCAAAAATCATTAGTTTAAACAATGACAAAATTTGAAATGTCATAAAAGTTGTGTGTCATTTACCCTCAAAGGACACTTAAAACAGCCAAAACGAAAGAGGGGCCAGAACCTGATTCCAAATTTCCCTTTCAAGGTGACCAGGCCTCACATTGGGGAGGTTCAGCTGAATTTTTTTTTTTAAAAAGGCCTTTTTTTCTGTGGGGATTTTGAACCTTAATGCTGACAAGAACACCCATCTAGATGGAGGGGGCATATCTTCAAGAAAGGGACCCAAGGCATCTCTCTTGGATGTTTGTGGGAAGCAAAATGGATTTTTGGGCAAGTGCCCAAACTCCGTCTTCAGGGGCACTGAGTGATCGCCGCTGCAGATCTCGGTACCATCTGACTGTCACAAAGTTTTCTCTCCTTTCGGTCACTCCTGGGGCAGGCCCCTACTTGTAGAATCCCCGAGGACACTGATGAAGATCACCCCTTTGCACTTGTGAGAAGAAAAAGCTGTCGATCAAAGGGGAAATTCTATAAACTGCTTGCGCCTATACAGAGTTTTGGGGGGATAGGCTTTAAAGGGAGGACCCTCATTAAAAACTGCAGCAGACTTTTACAGTGACTCTAGTGCTATCCTCCCCTGGCTTGCTGATATCATTGTTTTTCTAGTTTTTCCTCGCAGACTCTCAACTTGTGAATGTAACGAGGATACTCGGGAGTATTGCTAAAGCTAGCAAAAAATATTCAGGATTGAAAAACTGGACATGGACAAGGGACCAAAACATTACATTAGAAAAGGACTTCTCAAGTGGGCCTCCCTAGGAGTGCCCAAAGGAGAGAAATCTTTTGTCCCATCCATGGACCGGCATCTCAGCAGGCAGATCACGCAGTGCCCCCTGAAGGGGAGTTGGACACTTTGCGCACATCTCATTTCGTTCCCCGAGCGAATTCGCTTGATCGTCCCCGTTCAAAGGTTTCCCGCTCAAATCGCCCAGACCCCGTGCTCTTTCTAAACTCCTCCCCCGACCCGCGCCCACCTTTGACCTGCCCACCCGCTGGGGGCGGGGGGCATCCACCCAGGGGGCAGCATGGTCAGGGGTCGTATTTTTTTAATTTTTGGGGCAAAAAACACACACATTTTCCCTGCCCCCCCCTCCGTCAGTCCCCTACCCCCACTCCCCCGGGTGCAGGAACGTTCTAGACTATTAAACACTTCCTGCTGCGTGTCCGCGTTTCCCACCCCACCGTGTGTGCTACGTCTAAACTCCTCACCCTGAACGTCGCCACCTGTGCTCCCACCCTGCTGGCGGCGGCGGGCGCCCCACCCCCCCCGGGCAACACCCTGTCATCCCCTCACCTGTCCTTCCTGAGGAAACAGGTAAACTACAGCCCGGATAGCATCAGGCATCCCCGGGGGCTCATATGTTCCCCCAAGGATCCTCGCAGCCCTAAAAAAAAACAACAAAGTGCCAAAAAAGCCCCGGGGCGGGGTATTTTGTTTTGGGCGGTTAGCGGACAGAAAATACTAGAGGGGATAACGTCCGGGGGGGGTAAGGCCTCGGGCTTTTCTTTCCCCGGACTTTGGTTCCCGGCCAGTGCTGCCCCCTATTAGTCCGGGAAAAAAAACGGAGTTGGTAAAATTTAAATGAGAAAATTTTTTGTTAGTTCAATTACACCGTCAGAAGCATATGTCAAACGCAAACACGGCCGTCCTGCCGGCCGTAGCAGTACGGGGAAGCAGTAAAAGGGGAGCTGGCAGATTTTTGATAGCTTATCCCCGCTGCTAAACACAGATTTTACCCCAAAACCCCCCTTAAAATTTTATTAAATCGCATTGGACCAAGCCGTTTACCAAACTACATTTAATAGCGATTTTATTTAACCCCTCGATCTCATCAAGATTAAATTTACATTTCGGCCCCCCAAAAAACACCCAGACAGACAGACCAGGGGCTGCTGCTAAACAAAACAGACAGACCAGACAACCCCTGCTTTTATAACAAACAGACAGACAGACGACATACGCTCTCTATAAAAACAGACAGAAAACAGACATGGGCTGCTGTTATAACAAAACAACAGACGACAGACTACGGCTGCTTTTTATAAAAAAACGACAGACAGACAACATAGGGCTGCTGCTATAACAAAACGACAGACGACAGACATACGGCTGCTGCTATAAAAAAACAACAGACGACAGACTAGGGCTGCTGTTAAAACAAACAGACAGCAGACAACTGCGGTGCTGTTAAAAAACAAAACAGACAGACAGACAGACATACGGCTGCTGCATAAAAAAACGCACGACCCCGGCTCTGTTATAACAAAACAACAGAAGACAGACATAGGGGCTGCGTTATAAAAAACAGACAACGACGACACACGGCTACTGTTTAAAACAATACAGCGCAGACAGACAACGGCTGCTGCTATAAAAAAAACAAACAGACCCGCGCTACTGCTATAACAAAACAGACAGACGACAGAATACGGCTGCTGCTATAACAAAACAGACCAACCTGCGGCTACTGCTATAAAAAAACAGACAGCAACAGCCCCCACGACTGCTGCTATAGTATATTAGATAGAAAAGGTGGATTATTTAATTAACAAGGAAGGGCAATATAAAGGAGGCCAGGCAGGGAGGGTGGGAGGAGGCGGGGTGGAGACCAAAAGGTAGAGGCAAGGATAAACCCACCTAAGTTATTTTTGAATTTTTGTAACGTTAACACTCACGTCTTCTCTCCTGTGGTCACTACGTCCTTTAAAGTCTCCGGGAAATTTAAAAAACAAAACAAATTGATACAAAATTTTTGCAGAAAATAAAAAAAAACTCAGAAAATTTCCCCAAGAAACCCCCACAAAAACGGTAAAGTCCAGAGTCTACGGAGTTGTAAATGCGGAAGGCGTTACCGCAGAGTTTCTTCCCTGTAATCAAATACCCCTAAAAATTTTTTTTAGCGAAAAATCCGCCTTAAAAATTATTCAATCGCAGCGCCAAAGCTTTTCCACCTACATTTATTTGCAATTTTTTGACCACCTCATAAAAATTAAAATTTACAGTTTCGGCTACCCAAAACAGACAGCAACAGACGACACACGGCTACTCCTATGAAAATTTAGAAAATCTTGTGGCCCTTGGGACCCATGTATTGATTTTTGTATTTGTAGTATATATTAGACAACATGTGATTGAAAACTCCAATGTGTTGTTTTGTCGTTGGTCCTGGTAAAAGTCCCTCGGGTAGACCAGGGGCCGTGTGTTTCCCAAACCCCCTTTGTGTTCCGTGTGTTTCCCAACCCTTTTGTGTTCCGTTGATTCCAACCCTTTGTGTTCCGTGTGATCCCAAACACACTCCCCAAAAACTCCTGAGTCACTGATTTGGGAATTCGGCAAGGCGTTACCGCGATTTTTTCTTCCTGAAATCTAATACCCCAAATTTTTTTAACCCCAACCCCCCTTAAAAATTATTCAATCGACGTGGGACCAAGCCGCTAACCCCTACGATTGATTTTGCGATTTTTTGAGCCTACCCTCAAATTAATTTACGTTTCCCCCAAACAGCAGACGACAGCACAGACACAGGGCTACCCCCTTGGTACTTAGATGTCTGTGTAATTGGCAGCAACGGTCATGAAACTCTGGCACGTCAAAGGATTATCACTCCCTTAAACCGGGGAGATGACGGGCCCAAAGGGTGGCACTGTGCCAACAACTTTACTTTTTTATATTTCAACTTACTGTTATTTTATTTGGCTTTTAGCAATGTACGTAGGCCTAACTGTTGTTTCGCAATGAAATACCTTATTACAAGGGAAAAATTTTTTTTCCCCTTCAAATCATAAAGGCATAGTAGCATGTGGGGGGAAAGCTTGGGTGGGAGGCCGAAACGACCAGGCTGGGAAAAAAATTGGGCAAAAATGGCGAGGATTTGCCGTCTTCAGAGACAGGGACTAAATTTTCCTACCAAAATTGGTGCTTTTTCAGATGGAAATTTTTAGATTTTCGGGAAACTTGGAAAAAAGGTTTCTTGTCTTTTTTTTCATCACCAATCTGGGGTCGCCTTTTCCCCTGTGATAAAAATGTTCTCCATCAAAAAGCTCAAAAAATTGCCCAGGAAACAATAGTCATGTCTCAAAAACCCGGGGGGTTGGGGAGGGAATTGTACAAAAAAAATGCTTTTTCCCGTCCATTCGCCAGCCCCCAAGGGGGCCCGCCGCCCCGTCCTGCCGGGAGGACTTTTACCCTCCCAAACCAAACCCTAACCGTGAAACGGGGGGATTACATCCTCTCTCATCAAATATTTTCTTATTTTGCTGTTTTGTATTCTGAGGAGCTTCCAGAAGGGGCGTTTTGGGGTAAAGGGGGGTTTTTAACTGTCCCTTTGACAGGGGGCATGGGCCGTGTTAAAAGGACCTGAAAGGTTCCCATGGGGATTGTGGTGAGGCCCGAAGGGCTTACATTCCTTGGGGCCACAGACCCTTCTGAAACCCCCTCAGTATGCCCTTTCCCAACAGACACACGACCGGGCTGGTATCATAATCAAAAAAAAAATAAATTCCTTTATCCTTGCCCCGGTGAGGTTTTCGAACCTACCCATCCCAGATTTTGCCCTAAAACACTACGCCTTAGCCACGACCAAAAGGGTCACCCAGGGCTAAGGGTGCTGCGATTGTATCATTAAAACAGAAAATATTGGGTAAATTTCTAGCTTTCCCAACTCCCCCTCCCCCCCTCGACAAGCTTGGGGCCTGTGGAATGCGTGTTTTTGGGGTGGGGAACAAATAATGCGTCGGAAACACTTTTTTTGGACTTGAAGAGGAGCCAAATTTCCCTAGATCTGGGGGAATTTTCCTTGTCTGGGGTTTTTCCCTTTTTTTCCCTAGATCTATTTAGTTTCCCTAGATCAGGGGATTTTCCCTAGATGTGGGAATTTCTCTAACCTTTAATTTTTACATAACCTCTTAGTGGGGCGTCCGCTCCCCTCGAACCCCAGTAATCTAACCTAACAAATTTAAACCCAAATAGCGGGGAGCTTCGCCCCCCCCCTCCCGTAATCTACCCAAACCCAATCTCCCAAAAGGGGGGTCACCCCCTCGACCCAACACAAAATGTCACCTCACCTCTTAACGGGGGAAAAAACGGTTTTCCCCCACCCCTGGTCATCATTCTGTTTTTGCGGATCGTCAGGGTTTCCAGTCTCTGGACTTCAAAACAAATCCATTTTCCCTAGATCTAGGGAAATTTTTCAAAACCCCTAACTCAAAAAATATGTGGTTTCGATGCATATTTTTACCCCAGTCAAAAAACCCGCATTCCCCCAGGTTCCCAAACTTGTTTTTTGGGGAGAGGGGGAGTATGGCCAAACTCGAAAAATACCAAATATTTCGCAGGATTTTTTTCAGCATCACCTGCCGCGGGAAAAGGGCAATCACGCCCATCAATTCCTTATTTAACCTTAAAAACTACTACCAAAAACCCAAACCCCAAAACCCTTTCCCAAACGTAACCTAAAACCCCAAAACTAACCTAAACCCAGCTATTATTCAATAACCTCATGGTCTGTGGAGCCGCCAAATCCCGCGAATATTAGCCCCCTAAACCCCTAAATGACCTTACCCCCTCGGGAATTATAAACTAAATGAACCTTAAACCCAAACCCCCTAAAAGGGGGGGGGGGCCTCCGGGCGGGGGGGTGTTGTGTGTAGCGGTATTAACAACTATATAAAGTTTCAAAATGTATGTAAGTTTTAAAAGGTTCACGAAAGTGGTCTAAAATGCCATATACTCAGCAAAATAAAATATAAAACGTAATTGTAGCGGCAGTACGTCCGCGCATTCTCGTCCCTTTTAAACCAAAATTTGGGGCCAAATTTACTTGCAAACATAATTTCGACCTAATTGGGGGGGGAAAGCGCCCCCCCCAAGCCCCCTAGTTCACTAACCGACCCCGGCATTGCTTGGTAAAAATTGACACTGTGACTGTGGGGCAGGTTCCAGACAAAAATTTAAATTTTTTTATTTTTTTTTATATAAACTTTACCAATGAGATAATTTTTTTTTCGGATAATTTATAGTTTCATCCATCCACGATTTTCTGATCATCTTATGTTTTTCGGGGTGTTTTTTTTGTGTTTTGAATGAATCTGCTAACCTTTGCGCAATTTTTTTTTTTTTTTTTTTTTTTTTAAATGACAATAAAAAAAAAAAAAACTACCCCAACCTAACCTTTCCTACCCAACCTTTTCCTAACTATAAAAAAATAAAATAAAAAATTGCGACAGAAAAGGTTTGCAGATTCATTCAAAAAACAAAACACACCAAAAAACATAAGCCATCAAAAATCGTTGGTTGGGGGAAACTAAAATTTTCTGAAACCAAGCCATCCCTGTTACATATATTAGCCCAGGGATGAAAACACCTAACCTCTTAGGGGGCCCCCCCCCCCACAGCCCCCCCTGGGGTTATTTTTTCATTTTCGCCGGCTTTGTAGGGTTAAAAAGGGTTATTTAGTGCACATTTAGGTTAGAAAAACTGCCCCTGGTCAATCTCAATTAAAACTTGTAAAACGTGGCTTGTAATGCTACCAATTGACCACCACAGCAACCCCGGTGACCCAAATGACAGTTTGCCAAGAGGTCAGTGGGGAAGCGTCTAGACATAAGATAGTCCCCATAAAGGGAGCTAGGGGATGAGGCAAGGGCATGCCCCGCCTCTTGACCGCTAAGTCAACCTTGCCCCTAGGTAAAATTTTAGTGTTTGCCAAGCTGGGCGCAAACCAATTTTTTTCCTTGTCCGCATTGCGCAAATTTTTGCGATCGGTCCGCAAAGCGCAAAGCGCAAAATTTTCGAAAAAAGGCTGAGCTCAAACGCAAAAGCGCAAATTTTTTAGCGCAAAAAAAAAAAAAACCGCAAATATTTTTTTTAAAAATGCAAACATAAAAATTAAAGCGCAAACCCATTTTTTAGGCTCAAACTGAAAAAAAATTTTATGTTCAAATTAAAATAAAAATGTATAAAGACTAAAAAATTGAATGTTTACAGTATTTGAGCATTTATTGAACACAATTTTATATAAAAATTAGATAATGTCAAAACAACACAAAATAGTTGAAAAAAAGAAAATACACAAAACTGCTATTTATTATGGCAAAGTTTTTTTGCTAAGTTTGCGTATTTTCGGGCTTATAAAAAATTGAAGCGCAACTCCAAAAAAGCAAATTTTTCGGCGTTTTGCGCAAAGCGAAAATTGATATGGACGCAAATTGCCTTTTGCCATTTTCCTTTCGTTTTCGCTCCGCCCACTCGGTGTTTGCCCATACTCTCCCCCTTACCCCAAAAAAAGCTTGGGGGCCTGTGGAATGCGGATTTTCGGGGGGGGGAAAAAATTTTGCTTCGGAAACAAAAGTATTTAAAAGTTGTGTAGGGGGGTTAAATTCCCCCAGATCTAGGGGAATTTCCTTATACTAGAAAAATTTGTCTAAACAAAAAACCTAAACCCAGCGGGGGGGTTGCCCCTGATAAACCCAACCTAACCAAAACTAAACCCAAGCTCCCCAACCAATCTAACCTATCCTAACCTAACCAAAATAACCTAACTAACCGGGAAAGGTAAACTTTTTGGAAAAAGTCCCTTTACCCCCATCTTTTTTTTCTTCCCCTTACCCAACCTGGGGCGGGGGGAATACGGGGTTTTTGGGTGGGGGAAGCAAATACAGTGATTTTTGGCTCCCCAAAAAAAAATCAAATCCTATATTTAAAAAACTAACCCAAACCTAACCTTAAACCCCAAAAATTACCTAACCCAGCCAACCTAAAACCTTAAACCCAAGTATCTACCTGCCCAAACCCAACCTTAACCACAAAATAACCAAACCTAACCTTAACCAAAGTATACTAAACCCAACCCAACCTAAACCCTTTAAACCCCAAAATTACCTAACCCAACCTAAAATTAACCAAAAGTTCCAACCTTAACCACAAAGTATCCTACCTAACCTAACCTTAAACCCCAAATATACCCAACCTTAAACCCCAGTATCCCAACCTAACCCAACTGGCTTCGAATTTTTTTTAGGGACCTCAATTTCATACGGCCGTGTGGGGGAACCAAGGGTGGCGCACCCTGGAACCTTTACAGATGTGAAATACAATAACTACAATAAAAGTCGGGTTAATTTCGTCAAACCGGGAAAGGTTGAGTTCCAAAGTATTTCCGCTTGTCCTTGGGGCTTTTTTTTTTGCGCAAACCCAAAAAAAAAAAGAAAAAAAAAGAGAAAAAAAAAAAAAAAAAACCTAACTAAACCTTAAAAAGGGTTTTAATTAACCTAACCCAACCTTTTAGGTTTTAATGAAACCTAACCTAACCTTAACCACAAAGTAAAATATATATATATATATTATATAATATATAATTTTTTATTTAAAAAAAAATTAAAATATATATATATATTTATTATATTATTTTCTTTATATTTCAGGGGGCAAAGACACCGCATACTTGGGGTTTTTTATGCGCAACGTTTTCCCCAAAGGCCTTGGCTCATCAGGCTAAAAATTTGTTAAAATTTAAAATATTGCAAAACTAAAAAACGAAAAATCTAAAAAATTAATTCTAAGAAAAAAAAATTTCCTTATTATTAAAATTTCTAACTAATAATAAAATTTTTATATTATTGTTATTAATTTTTTGATAAAATAGAAAATTTTATTTTTCTTGAATTAATTTTTTTTGATTTCGCTTTTGCATTGCAATATATTAAATTTTTAAAATTTTTAGCCTATGATGCCAGTGCCTTGGCGAAACGTTGCGCATAAAAAACCCCCAATATGCGAGTGTCTTTTCCCCTAAATATCAAGATGTACACCAAAAAAGAAAAAAAATTTTATATATATATATATTAATATAATTTTTTTTTTTTTTTTTTTTTCCGCAAAATAAACTAATAAAAAATATCCTTAGAAAAAGCGGTATTATTTTAGATGGGACCAAACTTCCCCCACACAATTGGAACATGGTTTTTTTTTTTTTACCTTTTTGTATTCAAGAAACATTTTCTCTATAGCTTTTCCCTCCCAATCAATAGTTTCGGGATATAGAAAATTTTGGGGGGGGGAGGAATATTCTCCCCTTTTTTACAAAAAGCCTCCCTCTTCCTCTTCTTTGACCTGCATAGTTTTTTGGTATTTTTTACTTTTTTTATTTTTGGCCCAGTTAGGGGTTTTAAGGAGGTAAAGGTAAGGGAAAGGGTTGGTTGGTTTGTTAAGTTAGGGTTTGGTTGGTTAGGTTGGTTAGGTTGGTCATCAGTCAGGTTTTTTTTTTTTTTTTTTCCGCAAAAAAAACAAATAAAAAATACCATAACAAGCGGTATTTTTACGATGGGCCCCCAAACTTTCCCCACCATTGGGGGCATGGTTTTTGTTTTCCTTTTGTATTCTAAGAGACATTTTTCTCTATGAGCTTTCCGTCACAAACAAAAGTTTCCGGGGGATATAGAACATTTTTGGTGGGGGGAAAATTTCCCTTTTTACAAATGCCTCCCCTTCCCCTTCTTTTCCTCATAGCTTTTGTTTGGTATTTTTTTTACTTTTTTTTTTTTATTGGACCCAGTTTTGGAGGTTAAAAGTTAGGTAGGAGGTTTTGGGTTGGTTAGGGTTGGTTAGGTTAGGTTAAGTTAGGTTGGTTAGGTTTTGGTCAGGTCAGGGCAGGGCAGGTAGGGTTTGGTTAGGTAAGGTAAGGTTAGGTTAGTTAGGTTAGGTTGGGTTTGGATAGATAGGTAAGGTAGCCACGGTGCGCCTCCGAAAAAACGATGCAGGTCACAAAAGAGGAAAAGGGGGCCTTTTTTCAAAAAGGAACACTTCCTCCCCCACCTAAATTTTTCTATTTCCCAAACTATTGATTTGTGACGGAAAGCTCTAAGAAATGTCTCTTGTACAAAAAGGGAAAAAAAAACCATGCTCCCGATTGGTGGGAAGTTGGTGCCATCGTAAAATTTCCGTTTCCTGTATACCCAAGCTGCCTGTGTCTACAGTTACCTTTTCACTGTCCTGTAGCCGACAAACCACGGGGAAAAAGGGGCAAACAGCTAAAACACACGACTGTTTCGGCAAAAAATATCAAATATTACCCGATTTTTATAGCCATGTTAGGGGAAAAATTTTTTATTTACCTTTTTTAGGGTTTTTTTAAGGGGTTTACTTAGGTTGCCTTATACCTGTACTGCCTATGTCCCACAGTTACCTGTACACTGTCCTGTCCGACAATCCCCGGGGAAAAGGGTCAAAAAAGCTAAAACAAAACACTGTTTTGGGAAAAAATCAAAAAATTACCGATTTTATACGCCATGTTGGAAAATGTTCTTATTTGACCTTTTTTTAGGTTATTTAAAGGGTTTTTTAGGTGCCTGTATACCTGTACTGCCTAAATGTCTACATTTTCCCCTTTTACACTTCCTGTAGCCGACAATCACGGAAATGGGTCAAAACACAAAAACGATGTTTCGGCAAAAAGTATCAAAATATTACCCGATTCTATACGCCATGTTGGAAAAATGTTCTTTTTTACCTTTTTTAGGGGGATTTTTGGGTTTTTTTTAGGTTGCCTGTATACCTGTAGCTGCCTAAGTGTCTACAGTTACCTTGTGCACTGTCCTGTAGCCGACAATCCACGGGAAATGGGTCAAAACAGCTAAAATACACGACTGTTTCGGCAAAAAGTATCAAAATATTACCCGATTCTATACGCCATGTTAGGAAAAATGTTTTTCTTATTTTAGGGTTATTTAAGGGTTTATTTAGGTTGCCTGTATACCTGTAGCTGCCTAAGTGTCTACAGTTACCTTGTGCACTGTCCTGTAGCCGTTAGTCCTGTAGAAATTGGTCAAAACAGCTAAAATAACGGACTGTTTTGCTCGCCGTCCGGTTTCTGGGTCCAAACCAAACAGCTGATTACAAAGTCCCTGCCAGCCACTTGCTCTCTCCCTTCCCTCCCTTCCTCTCTCTTTACTCTCTCTCTCTCTCCCTTCCTCTCTCTTTATTCTCTCTCTCTCCCCCTTCCTCTCTCTTTATTCTCTCTCTCTCCCTTCCTCTCTTTATTCTCTCTCTCCCTTCCTCTCTCTTTATTCTCTCTCCCCCTTCCTCTCTCTTTACTCTCTCTCTCTCCTCTCTCTCTCTCCTTTCCTCTCTCCCTTCCCTCCCTTCCTCTCTTTATTCTCTCTCTCCCTTCCTCTCTCTTTACTCTCTCTCTCCCCCTTCCTCTCTTTATTCTCTCTCTCTCTCTCCCTTCCTCTCTTTATTCTCTCTCTCCCTGCCTCTCTTTATTCTCTCTCTCTCTTTATTCTCTCTCTCTCTCTCTCTCTCTCTCTCTCTCTCTCTCTCTCTCTTCCTCTCTCTTTATTCTCTTCTCTCTCTCTCCTCTCCTCTCCCTCTCTCTTTATTCTCTCCTCTCCCTCCTCTTTATTCTCTCTCTCCCTTCCCTTCTCTCTTTCTTCCCTCTCTCTCTTTCTCTCTTTTTCATCATTCCTTTCTCTCTACTCTCTCTCTCATTCCTTCTGTAGTGACATAGACTTGCAGCTACAAAGCATAAAACAACGCTGAAACAGGGTACATTATACAGTCATGATATAAACTACTGTGTATCATCTTCAGTGGCACAGACACAGCAGTAGTAATGCTATAATTCGTAATATATGGCGCCTGGCGACATAAGTGCAGGTGGCGACTTTACTGTTATCTACAGTAGTGATTTGCAACAAAAATGGCAAAAAAAAAAACCCACGGAACTCTACCTCTAACTCATTACCAACGTTCAAGTTACATACTGTTAAGCTACTCCCTCCTCTCCTGGACCTTACCACACCACACCCAGGTGTTACAGGTATAGGCTATGCAGGAGAGGGTGTTTTACGTTAACAATAGCCGCTGCAGGCAACTCACTTCTGCAGGCGACTTCTACAGGAGTTCGGTGTGTCAAGATGAGGGCGAGTTAAGTGGTACACGAGGTCAAAACACAGGGGGCGAAGGAGCCACAAACGACAGGTCTGGGTTTAATGAATCAAAGCCACACCTACTACAAAGACAGTCAGTACACAGTTACAGAGTCGCCATCCCATCTCTTGAAGATGGTCGCAAGGGCTGCTCTGTATCCCTACAGGCACACAGTTCCTTCCTCAGTACATCATACACAGTACAACTACACACAGTACATCGACACCATAACACCCACACCACCACGCCTCCACATCCACGCGACCCCTCGCACGCCACCAAGTACACACCCTCCCTCTCTGCTAGCCTGAGTCACTCCCACGCGCTGCCTTGGCACCACACTGCCTCGTCTTTGTCCCAGCCCGCCACGCTCTCCCTGCGGTGTCCAAGGTCGTTCCACGCGTACCCTCAACACACACTACCTTCCCCCGCGCTCAACACACACACACACAGACATGCCTTCCCTACAACACATCATGCATAGCTCATGCATAACAATACATTCAGAGATACGTACAAACCTGTGAGTAATTTTACTATGCAGTGGTTTTCATGTATATTTCATGCCTCCAACATGTAGTTGGAGGTAGTCCTTGGGATCAGGGAGGAGGAGGACGTGTCGCCTCTGCTCAGCTACAAGGTGTTATTGTGGCTGTATACAGTGCAGGGATTGACAAGGAAATAACAGGAGTGATAAGTGAAGCATAGAGGAGAACAGAAGGAGAGAAACAGGATGTGAAAGCAACATCAGGCAGTAGGAAAAAGGCCAAAATAGTGATCGCAAAAAAAAAAAAAAAAAAAAAAGTCAAGATGGCGACCGCCAGCGATGATGTAAACAATACCAACACCACCCAGTTTGCCTCCGATACCACGGCTGCACATGTCCATCCCTGTGTTATCTGCCAGGATAATTGCGAGACTGGTATTCAGTGTAGTGATTGTCAAATGTGGACACATTACTACATGTGTACAGAACTCCCAATGCATTGCATTGTTATATTCACCAAGACCAGCAGAAAATACATGTGCCATGCATGTGCAAAGCACAATTTTGCCGACTACAAGGACAAACAAGAGGAAATAGAAGAAGATATGAAAAAAGAGAAAACTACCAACAATACCAAGACTCCATCACCCCCTTCCCCAGCAGATACCCCAGCACCCCAGGCATCCACACACATACAACAGGATGCGGTGCCACTAACAGGTGACCAGGCCTCACCGACCCACCTTACACAAGATGGCTTCCTGTGCAGCACCCCAGAAGACATGGACCTCAGACTGGCACATCAGACACAGGAGCAGCGTACACCCACGCAGGTTCGAGTCACCACTGAGCCTGTAAGTACCATGGCAGTGAACCAAGGCAGCTATCATTCACAGTCACCTAGCACGGAGGGACGAGTGGATGAACCTCGTCTGGCTGCCACAAACCGAATACGGGTATGTATGTTCTACAGACGAGGACGCTGCAAGTAGGGCTTCAGTGGGAAGGGCTGCAAGTTCAACCACCCTAAACCATGCCAGAAATTCGTTAACCACGGCCCTAGAGACGAACGAGGTTGCAGAAATGGGGGGGGGGGGGGGGGGAAAGGACTGCCCTAGTTTCCACCCTAATTTTATGCCGTAATGCATTTCGGAACAAATGTTTCATTAAGGGACTGCAAGTTCACTCACACTAGAGGAACTAAAACGTCAGCAGACTGGCTACCTCACAACCCTGCTGAGCCAAAAAAGATAGTTCCAGAACAGTGAGCACACCACCAGTTCCACAAAACACATCAGGACGGGGAACCTCAACAACCTTTTTTAGAATGTTTTCCTCGAACTGAAAACACACATCGGCAAACAGAAAACAAAGTTGTGGAGGCTCAGTAGATACGCTGCAAAATCTGACTATACCCAACCAACCCGCAGGTCACCCCGGCACAAGATGCTTTTCACCAGCAGTGGCACCCATGAACCCAGTCTGGGCCGATATACCCAGGGAACCGGGGGTACAACTAGTGGAGGAAACTCCTAGTGGGCAATTACAAAGGTCTTTACCGAAGACAAACCAAATCAAGCTCCCATTCCTTAGCGAACTAGCCCGGGAAGAAGACTTCATGTGTATTGCCCTCACCAAACTCACCTATCTGAGGCATGTTCAAAGAGGCAGAATCTGTATTCCAAACTACACCTCATTCGGACAGATAGGAAATACAAGAACCCATGGAGCACATAATATTCCTGAGGGGAACGACTTGCGCTAAGGCATAAAACACTCTTGGTCGTACTCAGACGGCCAAGTAGAAACTCCAGGCGATCTACTACAGGCACGCAACATGGTGCTTATAAACTGCTACCCTAAGCCCTCCGACTGCTGCCCTAAGAATTTCAGCAGTGCTCATGGAGGCCCTACGTCACCTACTGCGCGGAACTCCTTATCAATCCCCCACACCTGATATCATTCCTCACTGGGGATTTCACTTTCCTTTCTTAAATTGCCCGAAGGAATTTTTTAACTGGGAGGCACGCGGGCTGATAAGTGTCAGCGAATCCACTCCTAGAAATAGCAAACTCCACATTCCTTATTCAGTAAATAACTGAACCAACCAAGTGGGCAAACAACATTCTCGAACCTGCTCTTCACTACACTGTGATGCCAGTTAATAACATCTCATGCTGAATAAAACTAATTTTTTCTGACACACAATCTCCTCGGATACACACAAACTACCAAAAGTCAACACTACCGATCCTAAGTGACCAGTCCAGCAGAGAAGAACCCATTGTCGTCTTCTCCAGTCTCAATTTTTGTTTTAAAGGGGGGCAGCCAAGTCAACTGGGAGCTCATAAATGCCCAGCTTTAGGGCACTGACTGGAGGGGCCGTGCTTTCATGACGGGGTGACCACGAGGATATGCTGGAACAGCCTACTACACCACCTCTTAAGGGCGTGTGAGGCAATGTCCCATTGAAGAACCGGCAAGCTTTCCAGAAAAAGCCACATCCCCAAAGGAAACGGAAGAATAACTGATGAAGAGCGGGCAAAATTAACTCAGCGCATACTTAAAACATCAAATGAAACAAACAGAAGAGCTCAGGGGGGGGCTTCAAGTCCAAAGTCTCTGCTGTTGAGAATAAAATCAAAAAGATCTCATATGAAAAGCAGCGAGTCCAGGGAAGAAAATCAGGCTGTGGAAAACATAAAGGTCGACCCCTAAGTTTTCTTCTTCAGTACTGCAAAAAGTTTTCCAAAACAAGACAAGTTAGAGTTGGGCCACTACAAGCAGAAATTGGGAAATGTTCAAAAATCCCCAAGAAACCTGCCCATATCTATCCCAGCAATATACTAAAGTGTTCTCGAAAGCCTAAAACTACGAAGATTGGGCGTGACCCCAGCCAAGTTCTTTGAGGCATCACAAGGGGGGGCCCAAACACCACCACAACCTCTCCACATCACTTTCCCACCACAGCTGACCTACAGAAAGCCATCAGCGAACTGACGATGAACCTGCTGCTGGACCTGATGTGTGCCTCCATCCTTCTGCTTGGGAAAAAAAAAAACAAAAAAAAAAAAAAAAAAAAAAAAAAAAAAAATTGCAAAGAGGCACTGGCAACCCCCATCTATAAGATCTGGCGCTGCCTCTCTGGACACCGGCATCATCCAACCATGTAAAGGAGGCAGTGATCTCCCAATACACCCAAAGGGGGAGAACAGAAGCCCAAGCAAAAAATTACAGACCCTTTGCCTCTCACCTCCCACATGGTAAAAATATTGAGAAATTAATTAGGGATGCAATCATCTCCTACTTTGGAAGACATGACCTCATGAGCAGTTTTCCCAGCATGGCTTTCGCAAAGGAAGGTCCGTGTCCTCTCCAACTGCTAGCCCACTATGAGTGGCTGCTCCAAGACTTGCTGAAGAGAAAATGTGGACGCTGTAACCTGGATTTTGCCAAGGCCTTCGACCGAAGTGATCACGGCCATCCTCCTCCCAATATTGGAAAGGCCATGTGAATAACAGGGAAGCTGGGTGTGTGGTTGCACAGCTTCGCTTTACCACAGGAAACAGGCAGTCGCTGTTGAATGGCTACAAATGACAGAATCGCAGCAAGAAGAAGTCGCCAGTGAGTGTCCCCCAGGGCTTCATTGATCCTCGGCCCTGTGCTCTTCCTGGTCCTGATGGCTGACAATCGATGAAGTGGTCCCAACGGCTCCTTTCTGTCATCCTTTGCCGGATGATACCACCATCATCCACAGGATTTAGTGAGGAAAGGCGACGCTTTACAACTGCAGGCAAACTTGCAGGGATTTTCAAATGGGCCGAAAGTAAATAATATGAAAAAGTTAATGAGGGAGAAATTTGAATTACTGAGACTAGGAACCTAATACTGAGTTAAAAAGACTCCAACCAACATATATACAGGGGGACAGGCAAGAATCTCGCAAGTCATGTCGTCAAGTGTCTTTTTTTTGGTGTGCACATGAACGACGACGGCCACCTTCCAGCAGCACATCAATGAAACAGCCAGCAAAAGCCAGGCGAGGTCGGCTGGGTACGAGCCGAAACCTTCAGTCAAGGAACAAGAATCATGCTGACACTATGGAAAGCCCTTGTACGCCATGTACTCGAGTAACTGCAGCAGCTCTGGTCACCCCACAAAAAGGGTGACATAACAGACTTGAGTCAGTACAGAGGGCCTCACCAGGCACAATAAAAGCATGAAAGGCCTCAACTACTGGCAGCCTGACCAAAGCTTGGCTATACTCCCAACAGAGAAGGAGAGAGAGTATACGGGACCATATAGGTGTGGAAGATATTGGAGAAGCCAAGTGCCTGATCCCACCCCCATCTACGAAGGCAAAGACAAGTGAGCGCACCGGTCGCTCATGGCGAAAGAGGGCTCTCTCTTCTACAACCCCAGGAGAAATCAAGAGTCTCCTTTGCCTCCAGTCTTTCACACAGTGGCCCTAGACTCTTTAACGGTACTCCCCTAAATACGTCAGAGACACCACAGGCTGCTCAGTCAACCAGATTAAAAAAAAGAACTGACAACTTCCTGCAAACACTGCCAGATGAGCCTCCCGTACCAGGCTACACGGCTTGTTGCAGGGCATCTTCAAACTCTGTGGCCAGACCAGATGGCTCTCCTGAAAGTAGACTCTCCGGCTGGGCAGCAGCGGTGGACCACACAGCTGTGAGGCAGACCCTCTAAATCTTTAACCAAGTAAACCCAAGTAAGTAAGTATGTCTCAGAAGCATTTAAGAGTGTAGCCAGTCAGTCACACCAGCCAGTCAGTCGGTCATTCAGTGGTGATGGTAATAGTAAGAAACCAGTGACACTACGTATAGACCCTTTAAGCCCAAACCACACACCCGATACAATTAAAGGGGGGGGGCCCCCACCAACAAAAAAAAAACCCCCCTTTGTTGAGTATATTGGGCTATAAGCTGTATAGACCTTTAGCTGACAGACAATATAGGCACAATTGAGTAATTCTTGGGCTATAAGCTGCATAGAGCCATTTTAATCTGATACAATATAGGCCTGTTGGTAATATTGGGCTAGAAGCGGTAATAGACCATTTAAGCTGATACAATATAGGCACTGCTGAGTATATTGGGCTATAACGCTGTATAGACCCATTTACGCTGATACAATATAGCACTGTTTTGACTAATATTGGCTATAAGCTGTGTAGACCATTTAAGAGCCGATAAAATATAGGCACTGATTGAGTAATATTGGGCCTATAAGCTGTAGTGTACTTTTGTTTCTTTTTGACAGTGAGGAGAGATGTTGTGTGCAGTGTTTCAGTATTGTCAATAAGAGTAATGCTGGACTAACTTTTGTACATTGTAAGTTCAGTACAAACCCCCCACAAACGTACTAAGTATGGGAGCTCCTGTATTTGCCTATGAAATTACTTTTTCTGTTCAGGTGTAACAACTCCACACTGTTATTAATTCTACTCATGGTTTTGCTTTATTATCTATAACTATTTCCATCTGTTTGAGTTACTCACTTTTCACCATTGCCATAATGACACTAAGCTACCCCCTTTTTAGCAAATTTCTGCCTTATGGATATTAATGCCTTCATATTTAGGGGAATGTTCACACTAGTATACCCTGTTTCATCTTTCCTCCAGGATTCTTTGATCATCTAATGAAATCCTACATGAAATAGACACATGGGTGGAAATATTTATAGTCCTCGTTTTTTTCTCACTTCGGTCGCACTGTCTTGTATATTTGTAAACAATTTGGACTTGTCTTTTAATGCAGTTTTTCATCACTTTTCCTGCGGCTTGTCCCAATGATGAAGAGACCGGTAAAGGTTTACGCGATATACATATATGTGACCTGCAGAAATAGAGTGCAAACTTAATGCGATGTAAAGACTGTTTTTTTTAAGGCAATCAGCAAGAAACCTTTAAAACCCTGGATACATTGTATTGAAAGTCACCACCTGCACTGCCAAACCAACAACGTCGGGGGGCCATTACTCCCTCACAGAACACCAAGGGCAACGGCTGGCCACCACAACATGTAACACACTGGACCCACCAACACCACCACCACCCATTGCCACACAGGACACACTCCCAAACAGGCAACGGGTACAACCACACTTGATCCACACAAACACACCACCCATCAAAAGTGGGATCTTCACGTGCATGGCAATATCAGGCTTTGTCTTGGGGGGGGGGAAAACACTTGCTACAATATCACACTTGAAGCTCCCGCAAGCCAGTGTGTCTATAGAAGTGTTGGTTGAGTGTCATTAGTGGTATAAAACGCTTTTCCCACACTCTAGGCATTCTGGTTCTTACACCACTGTGATATCAGGGTGTGTTTGGTGAATTCACACCTTTCTATGGCAAATCTTTTCCCACACTCTAAACATTCCTAATTCTAACACCACTGTGTTTCAGGGTGTGTTTGGTGAGTTCAGAACGGGTAATAAAAACCTTTCCACACTCTAGGCATTCATAATTTTTAACACCACTGTGTGTCAGGGTGTTGTGTGGTGGGGAACACATTGTAGTAAGCCTTTTTCCACCTCTAAACATTCATATTCTTAACACCAATGTGGTGTCAGGGTGTGTAGTTGTGCGGGAAACCCATTGTAGTAAATTCTTTTCTCCCCACACTCTAAACATTCAAATTCTTAACACCACTGGTGTGTCAGGGTGTGTCTGGTGAAGTTAGACTTTAAGAGTAAATCTTTTCCCGCACACTCTAAACATCATAATTCTTGACACCACTATGTGTCAGGTGTGGTGTGGTGAGGAACCCATTGTAGTAAACCTTTTCCCACAACACTCAATAAACATTCCATAATTCTTAACACCAATGTGTGTCCAGGGTGTGGGTGTGGGTGAGGGAACCCATTGTAGTACAAAACCTTTTTCCCACAGCTCTAAAACATTCAAAATTCCTAACACCACTGGTGTGTCAGGGGGTTTGTTTGGGTGAATTTTACTCTTTCTAGTGAAATCTTTTCCCACACTCTAAAGCAGTCATAATTCTTGACACCACTGTGGTGTCGTGGTGTGTTTTGAATTAGATTCCTTCTTTTTCAGTAAATCTTTTTCCACACTCTAAACATTCATAATTCTTAACACCACTGTGTGTCAGGGTGTGTGTGGTGAGGTCACTCTTTCTAGCAAATCTTTTCCCACACTCTAAACATTCAAAATTCTTAACACCACTGTGTGTCACGGAATGTGCCTCAAGCAGACTCTTGTATTTGAATGTTTTGTCACACTGCTGACAAACTATCCGCTTCACTGTTTGCCTTGTGGGCCTGAGCTGCCTGCACGTCCAGGTGATTCTTGCCATCACCTCACCTGTGCCTCCCCACACTGAGGCATAACTATCCTGCTGCTCCCGGCCACTCATGCTGCTGCCCGGCCCCACAGCCTCCACCGCAGCAACACTCCGGCCAACACACGCGACGGCCGGTCCTGCGGGAGCCCTCGGGGATGCCGCAGCGAGCCGGGTCTTGGACTGTGACCTCAGCACCTGCAACAGTGGTGACAGTCAGCACACAGAGAGCCACGCGCTGCCCTGACACTCTGCTCCTGCCTGCGGGGCCCACACCCTGCTTCCTGCCTCACTCACACCACACTTGCCAAGGCCTCTTCTCCCTCCTCCTCCTCCTGAAAGGGGAGGTGAATAACTGGACTAATAGGGTGAATAAAGGACGTGTTGATGAAATTGAATGATGAGGAGGAAGAGACAAGACTTGAAGATGAAGTGGAAGAAGTAGTAAGATTGGGACCTTATGCAGAAGGAAGAGATAGACCCTTCAAACTAAGATTGAAATGGCAGACTGCAACCCAGGAGATCCTGGCGAGAGCTTTTAGGCCGAGGTCAACGGATGATGACAGGGAGGTGGATGCAAAACAAGCCGTCAAGGAAGAGCAAAGGAAAGGAAAGAGGAAGTAAGGCACAAAAATGAACAAAGAACGGAGGAAGAGAAAGCAACATGTTTTTTAAGGTAGTATTAGATGAATGGCTGAAAAAATTATATACAGTAAAACCTCTCCTCTTGGGACTAATTGGGCCAAGGAGTGGTCCGAGTAATGCAAGGTGCCGAATAATGGGGGGATTATATAGGGGGGGAGAGGTATAAAAAAAATAATAATAATAATAAATAAATAAAAAAATCTAGTTGTATATAAATATTATTAGGTAGGAAATTTCGCCCCCTAAAAAAAAAAAAATTCTAGGTGTATAGTATTTTAGCTAGGAAATGTTGACCCCTCAAAAAAAAAAAAAAAAAAATTCTAGGTGTATATATTAGCTAGCAAATTTTGACCCCTAAAAAAAAAAAAAAAATTCTAAGTGTATATATTAGCTTAACATAACGTAGATAACAGTGAAGTCGCCACCTGCAGTGAAGTCGCCAGGCGCCAAATATTACGAATTATAGCATCACTACTGATTTTTATGTGCCACTGAAGATGTTACACAGTAGTTTATATCATGACTATAATCTACCCTGTTTCAGCGTTGTTTTATGCTTTGTAGCTGCAAGTATAACTGTTGTGCATTTTGCTTCTCACGTTTTTCTTCGCGCGATGACAGACAGTAAACAGTAGCTTTTCGGGCGGCAGGACACAGACTTGCCAGATCTTTCAAACTTGAATAGAATTTATTTTCACGTTGGCAGAGGAATTTTTATATATCCAAGCATCTTCCGCAGCTAATATATATAGACTTGTTTTACTTTACCTCTAATTTCCCTGAATTCCCCAGAGTGGCGACTCAACTGTTGGGTTAAAATACTATCTGGCGACTTTACTGTAGTAGGTATAGTGAGGTCGCCACTCGGGTTTTTATTTTTGTAATTTGTTCCATTTATAGCCCTACTATGACACAGATGAAGACACAAAATGACACAGACTTTCCAGATAGCCCCTTCTAACTTTCCTGAAATCATGGATGTAGTGCCGACCGGGGTAATTTGGTCCTTCCAACGGACCGGTTCTATTCGGACCGCCATTTTTGCTTTGGTGTTTGTTTCAATATAAATAAGAGTGTAACAGTTTTGAATATCCCATGTAGTAAAACAACCATTTTAACATTTCTAGTATTAATATGAATATAAATATCGATATGTAACTGAACCCAGAAACCAAAAAAGAAAATGAGTAAAATGACAGCAAAAAAAAGTTGCGGCAAAGTTTGTTTACAAAATCAGCTGATTTGGCGAACTTTCATGGGATTCAAATACGAGACGGAGTACATTCTTGTAAATAAGCGTATATAGAGTGCTTTTCCTCTACTTTAACATGAAAATATAAAAAATGCTCTATCTTGTCTCATTTTCGTATGATCAATGCTCAGTTTGGGTCCGTATTTACCCCGGTGACAAAAACACTCGCGGGGTAAATTGGACCCAGTGTAATGTACCCCACACGGCATATCACGGTGAGGATTAACTGCTTATTTGCACTTGTTTCTTTTGTTTCAGATTGTTGAATGCTAATATGAAATTAGATTAAGGGTGCTGGTATATAAATTAAGGGTAAATTTTTACTCAAGGACCAGAATTCTCTACACAATTGGGAGAATAATTTCTGTTTACCTTAATGGATACGGTAAATGTGCAGTTTCAACCAATACTTCCTATAAACCTATACTCTCCTGACATAACTGGGGGGGCTATTCCCACTCATACCTCCCTGGTAAGTTACTACCCTAACATGGACATTGAATTACGTAACCTAACGGTATATTTTACATTTTAGGACCGAAATTTCCCTACCAATTGGGAGTGTGGTTCTGTTTTACTTATTTAATTCTAGGAAACATTTTCTCTATGAGTTTCCGTCGCAAATCCTTACTTTCGAAGATATGACATGTTTCATAGGGAAGGCGAGAGACAGTGTTTTACGTGCGCCTGACTCTTCTTCCTCTTGTGACCTGCATCCGCCTCTGTCTTCTTGCCGCGGACACTTTTTATGCAGATTTGACTAGTTTGGAGGTTAAAGCGTGTGTTAGGTTCGGTTAGTTGAGTCAAAGGTGGGGTTAGGTTAGTTTTAATTTTCAAATCTCCTATACACGCGGATCTTCCTTCTTATTAAAAACATCTTATATCTATAAGAAGTGTATAATCTCTTATCCCTATGTTATGCCGTAATGCTTTCGGAAACAAAATTTTCTTAAGGACTGCAAGTTCACTCACGATAAGATGGAACTAACGTCAGCAAATGCGGACTCACAACCCTGCTGAAGCAAAAAAGGATAGTGTCAGACAGTGAGCACACCACCAGTTTTCACAAAACCAATCAGACGGGACTCAACAACCATTTTTTTTAGAAAATGTTTCCTCGAACTGAAACACACATAGCAACATAAACAAAGTTGTGGAGGCTCAAGGAGTATCGCTGCAAAATCTGGACGATACCCCAACCCAGCATAGTCCACCCCGCACAAAATGCTTTCACAGCAGTGGCACCTAACCCAGTCTGGGCCTGGCCCAGGACCGGGGTACACTAGTGGAGAAACTCCTAGTGGGCAATATACAAGGCTTTACCGAGACAACCAAAGCAAGCTCCCATCCTTAGCGAACTAGCACCGGGAAGAAGAAAAAAGGGGGGGGGGGGACTTCATGTGTTTGCCCTCACCGACTCCCTATCTGAGGAGTCAATAGGCAGAATCTGTATTTCCAACCTACACCTCATTCCGGACAGATAGGAAATACAGAACCCTGGAGGCACATAATATTCCTGAGGACGACCATTGGCTCTAAATGCAAAAACCACTCTTGTCCGTACTCAGACGGCAGTAGAACTCCAGGCGTCTACATACAGGCACGCAACATGGTGCTTATAAACTGCTACGCCCTCCGAGCTGCTGCCCTAGGAATTTCGCAGTGCCATGGAGGCCCCTACGTCACCTGCGGGACTCCTTATCAATCCCCACCCCTATATCATCCTCACTGGGGATTTCAACTTCTCCTTTCTTAAAATGTGCCCAAGGATTTTAACTGGGAGCCCGCTTGGCTGTACGTGTCAAGCTGAATCACCTCTAGAAATAGCAAACTCCACATTCCTTATTCAAGTACACTGAACCAACCCTGGGCAAAAACATCTCGACCTGCTCTTCACTAAACAACTGTGATGCAGTTAATAACAGCTCTGCTGAAAAAACTATTTTTTCTGACCACAATCTCCTCAGGATACACACAAACTACCAAAAATCAACACTACCTCCTGAAGTGCCAGTCCGCAGAGAAGAACCCATGCTCCAGTCTCAATTTTTTTTAGGCAGCCAAGTCAACTGGGAGCTCATAAAGCAGCAGCTTAGTGGGCACTGCTGGAGGCCGGCTTCATGACGGTGACCACCGAGGATGATGCTGAACAGCCTACTCACGCACCATCTTCAGGGCGTGTGAAGGCAATGGCCCATTGAAGAAACCGGCACGCTTCAGAAAAAAGCACATCCCAAAGGAACGGAAAATACTGATGAAGAGACGGGCAAAATTAACTCCTGCGCATACTTAAAACATCAAATCACAAACAGGAAGCGCTCGCTCAAGCCAAGTCTCTGCTGTTGAGAATAAAATCAAAGAATCTATGAAAGCGCGAGCCTGGGAAGAAAATCAGGCTGTGGCAACATAAAGGTCAACCCTAAGTTCTTCTTCAAGTACTGCAAAAAAGTTTTCAAAACACAAGTTAGAGTTGGGCCACTACAAGCATAAAATGGGGAAATGTCAACAAATCCCCAAGAAACATGCCATATCTTATCCCAGCAATATACGAAAGTGTTCTCGAAGCCTCAAACTACGAAGATTGTGCGTGACCCCAGCAAGTTCTGTTAGGATCACAGCCAACACCACCACACCCTCTCCAACATCACTTTCACCACAGCTGACCTCCAGAAAGCCATCAGCGAACTGAAGATGAACTCTGCTGCTGTAACCTGATGGTGTGCCGTCCATCCTTCTGCTGAAATGCAAAGAGGCAATGGCACCCCCTCTAATAAGATCTGGCGGCTGCCTCTCTGACACCGCATCATCCCAACCATGTTAAGGAGGCAGGATATCTCCAATACACAAAGGTCGCGGAGACAGAGCCAGCAAAAAATTACAGACCTGTGGCCCTCACCTCCCACATGTAAAATATTTGAGAAAGTAATTAGGGATGCAATCATCTCCCTACTTGTGAAGACATGACCCATTAGCAGTTCCCAGCATGGCTTTCGCAAAGGAAGGTCGTGTCTCTCCAACCTTCTGGCCCACTATGAGTTGAGCTGCTCCAAGGACTTGCTGAAGAGAAATGTGACGTCGTGTCCTCGGATTCTTGCCAAGGCTTCGACTGAGGTTGACACGGCATCCTCCTCTCACAAAGATGAAGGCCATGTCTGGAATAACACGAAGCTGGGTGTGTGGTTGCACAGCTTCCCTTACACACACGGAAACAGCAGTCGCTGTTGATGGCTACAATTCGCAGTCAAGAAGAAGTCGCCAGTGTGTCCCCCAGCTACTGCTCGATCCTCTGCCACTGTGTCCTTGTCCTGGTCCTCTGATTGTGCCTGACTCGGGGGGGGGGGGGGGAAGTGGTTCATGTATGCTGTGGCTCCTTTCTGTCATCCTTTGCCGATGATACCACCATCAAGCCACAGATTAGTGAGGAAGCGTGACGCGTTCAACGCTGTGTGAATACGGAGATTTTCAATGGCCGAAAGTAATAATATGAATTTAATGAGGAGAAATTTGAATTACTGAGACTAGGACCGAAGAGTCGTAGTTAAAAGAACTCCACCACATATATACGGGGGAAGCAAGAAATCTCACAATCATGTCGTCAGTGTCCCCTTGGTGTGCACATGTCGACGACGCGACCTTCCAGCAGCACATCAAGGAAACAGCCAGCAAAGCCTGCGATGGTCGGCTGGGTCAACCGACCTTCAGTCAAGGGACAAGAAGTCATGCTTGACCTATGGAGAAGCCCTTGACAGGCCAGTACTCGATTACTGCAGCCAGTCTGGTCCCCACAAAAGGGTGACATACAGGAGCTTAGTCAGTACAGAGGGCCCTTCACCAGGACAATAAAAGGCATAAATGCCTAAACTGACTGGCAGCGACTGCAAAAGCTGTGGGGCTATACTCCCAACAGAAGAAGGAGAGAGAGATCGGGACCATATATGTGTGGAGATATTGGAGAAGGCAGTTGCTGTTCCCACCCCCAATTCTACTGAATGCAAAGACAAGTGGCGCACCGGTCGCTCATGCGAAAGAAGGCTCTCTCTTCTACAACCCCAGTGAGAATCAAGATTCTCCTTGCCTCAGCTTTCCACACCGTGGCCCTAGACTTCTTTACGTACTCCCTTAATACTTCATGACACCGACAGGCTGCTCAGTCACCAGATTTAAAAAAGAACTGGAACAACTTCCTGCAAACACTGCAATGACTCCCGTACAGGCTACACCAGGCTTGTTGCAGGCACTTCAACTCTGTGACGGACCGATGGCTCTCCTGAAAGTAGACTCTCAGGACTGCAGAGCGGTGGACCACCACAGCTGTGAGGAAGACCCTTCTAGAATCCTAACCACGTAAACCAATGTAGTAGTATGTCTCCGAATCCATTAGAGTGTAGCCAGTCAGTCAGCCAGCCACCAGCAGGTCAGTCATTCAGGTGGTGATGGTAATAGTAAGAACCATTGAACACTCGTAAGACCATTAAGCGGTACACTATAGCACTGTTGAGTAATATTGGGCTTATAAGCTGTATAGCCATTTAAGCTGACACAATATAGGACATTGAGTATATTAGGGCTATAATGCTGCATAGACCATTTAGAGCTGATACACTATAGGCACTGTTGAGTAATATTGGGCTTTATAAGCTGTATAGACCATTTAAGCTGATACACTATAGGCACTGATGAGTAATATTGGGCTATAAGCTTGTATAGACCATTTTAAGCTGAACAATATAGGCACTGTTGAAAGTAATATTGGGCTATAAGCTGTGTAGACCATTTACGCTGATACAATTGTAGGCACTGGTGGTGGATAAATATTGGGCTATAAGCTGTAGTGTACTTTTGTTCTTTTGACAGTGTTGTTTGTGCAGGGTGGTTCAGTATTGGCAAGAAGTAATGCCTGGACTAACTTTTGTAGCATTGTAAGGGTTCAGCTGTACAAACCCCACAAACGTACGTAAGTAGGGGAGCTCCTGTCATTTGCCTCAATGATTATTTTGTTGCAGGTTGGTAACACTCCACACTGTTACATTAATCTGCTACTCTGGTGCTTTATCAAAAAAAAGTATACCTATTTCCATCGTGTTTGATGTTTTAGCTGTTTTCACCCCTTGCCATAATGACACTAGCTAACCCCCCCTTTTTTTAGGCAAATTTCTGCCCTATATAATTGTATTAAAATAAAAAAAAATGCCTTCATATTAGGGAATTTCACACTAGTATACCAGTTTGCATCTTCCAGGGTACTATTGAGTCATTCTATGAAAACACCTGCATGAAATAGACACAGGTGGAAATATTTATAGCCTCGTTTATTTTCTAACTCGTCGCACTGTCCTTGTATATTTGTAAACAATTTTGGACTTGTCTTTGTAATGCAGTTGTCATCACTTTTCCTGCGGCTGCCCAATGATGAAGATACATAGTAAGGTTTACGCGAATATTACAATGTGACCTGCAGAAAATAGGAGGCAACTATGCTATGGAAAGACTGTTTTTTAGGCAATCAGCAGAGAAACCTTTAAAACCCTGGATACATTTATTCTGAAAGTCCCCACCTGCCTGCCAACCCAACAACTGCTGGGCCATTACTCCCTCACAGAACACCAGGGCACGGCTGCGCACCCACATGTTAAACACATGCCCACCCCACTACCACCACCCTTGCCACACAGACACACTCCCACAGGCAGGGGTACAACCACACTTGTCCACACAACACACCACCTCAAAAGTGGTCTTCACGTGGCTGCAATATCAGGCTTTGTCTTGAAACATTGCTACAAAAAACAATATTACACACAATTGAACTCCCGCAAGCCGTGGTGTCTATAGAAGTGTTGGTTGAGTGCATCTCAGTGGTATAACAAACCTTTCCCACACTCTAGGCATTCATGATTCCTTAACACCACTGTTTCAGGGTTGTTGTGGGGTGGTTCACCCTGTTCTAGCAAATCTTTTCCCACACTCTAAACATTCATAATTCTTAACCCTCACTGTGGTGTCAATGGTGTCTTTTTGAGTTCAGAACGGGTATAAAACCTTTTCCCACACCTTAGGCAGCATATTTTTGAAACACCACTGTGTTCAGGTGTGTGTGGGGTGAGGGGAACCCATTGGTATAAAAACGTTTTTCCACACTCTAAACATTCTAATGTCTTAACACCAATGTGTGTGTCGGGTGTGTGTGGTGAGGGAACCCTTGTATAAATCCGTTTCTCCCCACTCTAAACATTCATAATTCTTAACACCACTGTGTGTCAGGGGGTGGTGGTCTGGTGAAGTTAGACTTTTAGAGGTAAATCTTTTCCCACCTCTAAACATTCATAATTCTTGAACACCACTTATGTGCAGGTGTCGTGTGGTGTGGTGAGGTTATCCCATATGTCTAAACCTTCTGTTTGTAATTGTACTCCACACTCTAAACATTCTAATTCTTACACACCAATGTGTGTCGAAGGGTGTGTTTGGTGAGGGACCCATTGTAGTAAACCTTTTTCCACACTCTAAACTTCAAATTCTTAAAATCTAACACCACTGTGTGTCAAAAGGGCTGGTTTTTTTTTGGTATTGGGTGCATTTTCCTCTTTCTAGTAAATCTTTCCCACACTCTAAACATTCAGAATTCTTGACACCACTAGTGTGTCAGGGTGTTTTGGGTGCGATTAAATCTTTTCAGTCAATCTTTTTCCACCACTCTAAACATTCATAATTCTTTCTTTTTTTATACACACATTGTGCTGTCCAGGGTGTGTGTGGTGAGGTCACTCTTTCTAGCAAATCTTTTGCCCACACTCTAAACATTCAAAATTCTTAACACCTGCTGTGTTGTCACGGAATGTGCCTCAAGCAGGACTCTTGTATTTGATGTTTTGTTCACACAGCTGACACTTCAGCTCACTGTGTGCCTTGTGGCCTGAGCTGCCTGCCTCCGGTGATTCTTTGCCATCACCCCTGTGGCCTCCCCACACCTGAGGCAAGACTGATCCTGCTGCTCCCGGCACTCATGCTGCTATTTGCTGCCGGCCCCACAGCTCCACCGCAGCAACACTCCGGCCAACACACTGCGAGGCGGTCCCTGTCGGGAGCCCTCGGGGAGCCGCAGAGAGCCGGGTCTTGGGACTGTGACTCTCAGCACCTGCAACAGTGGTGACAGTCAGCACACAGAGAGCCACGCGGCTGCCCTGACCTCTGCTCCTGCCTGCGGGGCCCACACCCTGCTTCCTGCCTGCACTCACACCACACTTGCCAAGGCCTCTTTCTCACTCCTCCTCCTCCCACTCCTGAAAGGGGAGGTGAATAACTGGGACTAATAGGGTGAATAAAGGCGTGTTGATGAAATGAATGATGAGGAGGAAGAGCAAAGACTTGAAGATGAAGTGGAGAAGTAGTCAGATTGGACCTTATGCAGAAGGAAGAGATAGACCCATCAAACTAAGATTGAAATGGCAGACTGACTGCCACCCAGGAGATCTGGCGAGAGCTTTTAGTGCCGAGGTCAACGATGATGCAGGGAGGTGGATGCAAAACAAGCCGTCAGGAAGAGCAAAGGAAAGGAAGAGGAAGTAAGGCCAAAATGACAAAGAACGATGGAAGAGAAGCAACCTGTTTTTTTAAGGTAGTATAGATAATGGCTGAAAAATTATCTACAGTAAAACCTCTCCTCTTGGGACTAATTGGCCCAGGAGTGGGCACGAGTAATGCAAGTGCCGAATAATGGGGGATTATATAGGGGGGGAGAGGTTATTAAAAATAAAAAAAATAAAAAAAATCCAAGTGTAAATAATTAATATATATAGTTAGGAATTTGACCCCTAAAAAAAAAAAAAAAAAAAAAAAAAAATTCTAGGTGTACATATTCTTAGGAAATTTTTTTGACGCCCTAAAACTTTAATAATAAAATAATTCTAGGTGTATTATATAGCTGGAAATTTCGACCCTTATAGAATAAAAAAAAAAAATAATAATAATAATAAATTTCTTGTGTATATGTAGGCTAGGAAATTTCGACCCTATAATATAAATAATAATTAAAAAAAAAAAAAAAAAAAAAAAAAAAAAAAAAAAATTTCTAGGTGTATATATTAGCTAGGAAATTTCGACCCATAAAAAATAAATAACAAAAAAAACATAAAATTAGGAGGAGGTCTGAACACGGGGGTCCGAATACGAGAGGTTTTCCTGTATCAGAAAAAAGACCTGAAGGAAAATTGTGAGGAAAATATGTTGTACCAAACGGCATGGCAGTGATGTCTCTAAACAGCGAAGCCGACCGGACACCCCTGGCCGCCATCTTTTACCCTCAGCAGGAAAAACATCCCCACGGATTGACCACAGGCCACATTTTTTACCTAGTTTAGTAAAATTCGTAGACTCCCGTCATTTCCCTCCCTTCCCTCCCTCCCACTCTCTCTCTGCTCCGCGTCCATATCTCTCTCTCTCCCGATCTCTCTTCTCTCTCTCTCTCATCTCATCTCTCTTCTCATCTCTCTCTCTCTCTCTCTCTCTCGTCTCCCTCTCAGTCATCTCTCTCCTCTCTCTCTCTCCTCTCACAGTACAACACACACACAAACAAGTATAATTGGAAATAATTTATTCGGTAAAATAATCGAGATCTATTTCAGCAAGAATTATAAGTGAGAGAGGAGAAGAGAGAGAGAGAGAGAGAGAGAGAGAGAGAGAGAGAGAGAGAGAGAAGAGAGAGAGAGATGAGAGAGAGGAGAGAGAGAGGAAGAGAGAGAGAGAGAGAGGAGAGAGGGGAAGGACGAGTAGAAGATTTGATCGTCAGGTCGGGTAGGGGCGACCTCTCTCTCTCTCTCTTCTCTTCTTCTCTCTCTCTCTCTCTTCTCTCTCTCTCTCCTCTCTCTCTCTCGTCTCTCTCTCTCTCTCTTTCGAATAGTTATAATGTAATTTTCTTTAATTATAGACGCATAACAATATAAGTTCACCACTAAATTTTTGACATCTATATAAATGATGATATAATTAATATATATATATATAATATATATATATTATATATATTTTATATATTATATATATATATTATTAATATATAATATACAGAGAGAGAAGACAGAGGAAAAGACCTCTTCCTCATTCTAATTCCTCATTTTCCCAAACCCCTCTCAAACCGTCCATCATGTTTGTGTGTGTGTGTGTGTGTGTGTGTGTTTGGGTGTGGTTTGCGTGCGTGCGTTCGTTGTGTGGTCTTGCATATAACATTAACAATTACATTATAATAATGTGTACCGATACATTATAACATTATGTTCTTGTTTTTATTCATCTAATTATATTATACAGGCCTGAGCTACGCTCGTATGGCCCCGTCTTAATAGCTAACATTTTTATCATTCATCCTAGAGAGCTTAAATGTTGGGGGGAGGCCACACCCCAACACCTCGGGAGGCGGAATAACTGGTTCACAAATAGGGTGGTAAATGATTGGAATTGGCTCAGTTTGACAAGTAGTTGGTGCGGAGTCATTCGATAGCTTTAAATGGAGGCTAGATTCATTCATGGATGGGGATAAAAGGTGGATGTAGGCAGTGTTAAGTAACAGGAAGTATCACGTGTAGGTCTCCCAGTCTCTTGTAGCTTCCTTATTTTCTTATGTTCTTATATATATATATATATATATATAAAATATTATATAAAGAGAGAGAGAGAGAGAGAGAGAGAGAGAGAGAGAGAGAAGAAGAGGAGAGGAAGAGAGAGAGAGAGGGGAGAGAGAGAAAGGGGGGAAGAGAGAGTGTGTTACTTATGGTGTTGGATACATGTTTTGTTTTGGTATCTAGAGATTGAGCGTTTCTGATAAAAATTGAAGAATCGATTTCTGGTGACATAGAGGACGTTCACCATGTGTGTCGCAAGTCAGTTTGTTTGCTTCGGGGTCTAGAGTAGACGTTTTGGGTAAAGGTATAAAAGCTAGTGAAATATGGCTTAGAAAACTTCTGACTCGGTTCAGTCAAGTTCTTGAATTCACTTAAAATAAAGTCTTTAAAACTTTATTTGATGAACGTGTATTGCTATGTATCCTATAATTAGAAAATTTGCTTGAATTATTCAGAGAGACTTCTCTCAATATTGAGAAAAAGAAGACCCCCTCCCCTTTTCCCCCCCTC